>LR812519.1:12105293-12147793 GCA_903798195.1 Danio kyathit
AGCATGCCAGGCACACTTTACTATCAATCATCAGCTAAGTGTGAACTCTTGAATGAATAATTCATTTTTGTACCTGAGTACGGTTAGAATCATTTCAGAAAACCGTAAAACGCTATACGTTTAATTAATGCAGTTTATTTGTCCTAATCATCCCAATCAATATACAATTTAAATTATTTCCAAGTTGAGCTATACAATCATCTGGTGAAATTATATTGCAATATATATCGCAGAAAAACAAAACATTGAAATATGTTTTCCCCAATATGGTGCAGCTCTATTTCAGTGCATACAATGTGTGTGTGTGTGTGTGTGTGTGTGTGTGTGTATATACTGGATTTGGTGGTTTACAGGGTCAGTTTGTCATATAATGACATGGGCATTACATAGTTACCGCGCTTTATGAGGACATGCCTGATGTCCTTGTAATTCAAGGTTTAAAATCATACTTATCAGTTACAAATCAGTTATCGGTATCGGCCATATTCCTATTAAAATTCATTGCATTTAGTGGATTCTGCTGTTGTGAAATTTTATTTTTATTTTTTTTAGTATTCCAAGTACTCCACTTGTGTTGTAGCTTCCATTGATGTGAACTTGGGAATTTTGAAAATTGTAATTCTTTTTAAAATTGTGTTGTGTTGTGGCGATTCTGCTGCATTGTGAGTTTACATTTACCTTTTACATTTTGTTGTGTTTTGATTTGTTTTGATAGTGTTGTGGCTAGTTTCTACTATGTTGTGAATGTTTTGCTTTCTAAATTCCATAGTATTTGTCAATGTACACTTCGGGGCCCTTATCAGTTACATATCATAAGACCCACACAGAATCTGCGCGCGCTGAAATCCGCAGATTTTCGCAGATTTTTAGCCCATCATTAAGTCTATTTATTTACTTGTGTAAATGTGTGTAAATGTATATTTATTCAGTTTTTAAATTATTTTCAGTAACATTATTGACTAATATGAAAGTGTCTGTTTGATTTATTTACAACACAGTTTGTAAAGTTATATTTAGGAGTAGTTATAGTTATAGTTAGTAAGCAGTAAGTCAGTAAACAGATTGATAGTCAAAAGGCAGACAGGAATAAACAATAAAACAAGGCAAGGGGCTAACACGGCAAGGCAAGGAAAATGCGCCGTGATGTAGTTCTATGAATATAAATCCATAGTAATTGTAGTTTTGTGGCGATCAGCGTGTTTACCAGCATTCTACAAGAATTAGATTGCTGGTGATTGTGACAGCTATAGGTCAAAAATACCATATTGAGCATCCCTATAAAATTTATTCCATTTTGGTTATTCTGCTGTGTTGCGAAATTTAATTATTATTATTATTATTTTTTTTTAATTATTCTATTGTGTTGTGCCTTATGTTGGGAACTTGAAAATTGTAGTGCTTTTAAAATTTTGTTGTGTTGTAGCCAGTCTGCTACACTCAAAAAATATATTTTTGCTGCTTGTTCAAACAACATATTTAAAATAAGCTGAAACAAAACAATTCTGGATTTTTTTTTTTTGGGGGGGGGGACTTAATTGTTTTATGTTCAATCTACTTAAATTAGTTACATTAACGTAATGGATTTGTGTTGGGACAACATGAAGGAGTTGTGTGCAACCCTGCATTGTTTACAGTGTACATTGTTACGTTTTGTTATTTATTTTTTTTACAATTTGTGGTTTGTTTTGATTGTGTTGTGGCTTGTTTCCACTATGTTTTGAACTATTTTGCTTTCTAAATTCCATTGTATTGGTCAATGTGCAATATTGGGCCACCATACATGACTAGGAACAGAAAACAGTTGAAGAGTTCAGATGCTAAACGCCACTTCCATCATAAATGAGATAATGACATTGAGGGAATGCTTTAGGCACGTAGTACATGATCAACAAATCATTTTGCTTCAAATCATCTGAATTGCAGTATCAGCCCATTCAGAAATAACAGTTTGTTGGCAAAAGCCTCTAAACGCCACTTGCCTTTGACAGCAAAAGCCTCTATGTCCTGAGAACCGTTCAGAAGGCGTGAAGCGAATCATATGTTTTTAGCGCTGATATGCTGCTTTTATGAGGAGACTGTTTTATTCCGCTTCCGATTTAGATTTTAAAAGATGAAGTTTGATGAACTGCATGAGGCTGTCCGACTGTCACTGAATGGCAAATGAAAACGTCCCCTTACCTCAAAACTCTGTGCATTGTAAAATAAAAAAACACCAACGCAATCTCACGGCAATTCATAACTTTTTGATTTAGTGGCTAATTCGTATGAATTCATACGATCTAATTCGTACACTTTAGTATGATTTGCTCATCACCCAATGACGGTTGGGGTTAGGGGTGGGGTTAGGTGCCACGCCTCCTTTTTAAAATCGTATATTTTCGTACGACTGAACTCGTATGAATTCGTACAAATTAGCCACTGAACTGACAAAACGTAAAATACTTGCGTTTGCTCGTGAGATAAGACTGGAAAACACACTGTACAGTCGGAATTGCGTTTATAACTTTTTTTTATTTTTTTGCGCAGTGACGCTACTTTGAAAGAATCATTTACTATACATTAAACGGCAACTTCATTTCATGAAAGTCGAAAGTTAAACAAAATGCCGTTATTTTCACAGGAATGCTATGACATGGTATAAATAGAAGAGACGAAAAAGAGATGGTCAAGACCTTGAGTATAGTGAGAATGAATGACAGCTTCTAAAAGTGTCTAAGAGACATCTCCTTTTTGCTCAGTAGGACTACTTTGTGTTGTATTTGCTAATGTAAGCCATTTTTTAAAGATGATTATAATGTATAAAACTATATATTATGTATATTACTCTATACCTTTACGTCTGATATGCTTTTTATATAAACGGACATTGCACAGATATTGATGTTTCACAATGTTTGCTCTGCTCTACTTGCAGTACACAAAAATATTTGAATTGATAATTTTTTTTAGAATTTGCATTTTGCACATAGCATGTTATGATAGCAAGGGGGATTTTTTTTATTCACTTTATTTTAATGTCTACACACTTACAAGTACAAGTACAAGTTTTTTATCAGAATGTTTACATTATTTGAATCTAACAAGCTTAGTTTACAGTGTTTACATTGTTCTATGTACATTAAATCTAAATCCCAAATATCAGAAATGATAAAAGATTGTTAAGATTTTATTCATGTTAATTTTAATGTTATTGACTTAATTCACTTACTTGACAGATTTAATTCATTCATTTTCCTTTGGCTTAGTCCCTGATTTATCAGGGGTCGCCACAGTGGAATGAACCGCCACTTATTTGACAAATTTATGTATTTTCAATTTTAGGTGGTTTGTGATGAGTGTTTTATGTTTGGTAAAATAATCTGATAAAAATAATCGGTCTTGTCTCAATAGGTGGATTTAGAGTTTTTTGCAAAAAAAGCACAAGTGGATTTAGCTGGTTTTGACACAAAAAATCTACCTTGTTAAAAACCAGAGAATTGTCTAAAGTGACATGAAAAAAAGTTATTTTATTTACTAGCTAATAACCTTAGCATTATCTATAAAATGAAACTTCTGAACCTAATCAGAGGAGCCTGATAAAAAAACGCTCATTTACAAGAAAAGAGGTCTGATGGATTTAGAGGATTTTGCATCTGAACTCTTCAGTTCAACCATGACTTTATACATATTTCATATATACAGTTGAAGTCAGAATTATTAGCCCCCTTAATTTTTTTTCCCCCTTTTTTAAATATTTCCCAAATGATGTTTAACAGAGCAAGGGCATTTTCACAGTATGTCTAATAATATTTTTTTCTTTTGGAGAAAGTCTTATTTGTTTTTTTTCGGCTAGAATAAAAGCAGATTTTAATTTAAAAAAAAACATTATAAGGTCAAAATTATTAGCCCCTTTAAGCTATCTATTGTTTTTTTCGATAGTCTACAGAAAAAACCATCGTTGTACAATAACTTGCCTAATTAACCTAACCTGCCTAGTTAACCTAATTAACCTAGTTAAGCCTTTAAATGTCACTTTAAGCTGTATAGAAGTGTCTTGAAAAAGATCTAGTAAAATATTATTTACTGTCATCATGACAAAGATAAAATAAATCAGTTATTAGAAATGAGTTATTAAAACTAATATGTTTAGAAATGTGTTGAAAAAATCTTCTCTCCGTTAAACAGAAATTGGGGAAAAAAATAAACAGGGGGGCTAATAATTCTGACTTTAACTGTTTATAGAAACACACTGGCCAAACTCTCTCAGTCATTCATTGTAATGAAAACAAAGATGTAGGTTTAAAGGTTGTTGACTCACCAAATTGAAAGTGGCTCTAAAGAAAATAGTAAAAACTCCTAAAATGCACCATCAGGGCAATAATTAAGAAATCAGATTTGTGTCAGTGTGAAGTGACCCAGAACAAAATGAGAGTGGTTAACCTTTCTGTCAGGCTCGGATACAAACACACTAAACAAAGTGATGCAAATAAATCCATTGCGCCTCAGGACAAGGTCACACACTGCGCACATGTAGATGATGGAGATGCGTGGAGATATTCCTTTTATCGACTGGATTTGAAGCTTCACATGAAATGCTGTTGTTTGACTTTTACCGATATTATTTCATGCATGGATCACTTCAAATGACCATTGAATAAATCTGAATATATTCAATCAGTCTCTGAATAACAGCATTAGCTTCAGGCTATGAGTTGAAAAGGAATTGACCTCAGATGTACAGTGCAGTATCCTGGCCATGCTTACTGTTTCTTGAGTGTCCTTGATTATGTGTTTAGATGGTTATTCAGCCTGAGAAAAATCTGTTTGTGTTCTCGTTGTTTTCAATGGCATTTGATGGGTTTGTACATGCTTAAAGAACACAGTGTGTGGATCATTCATTCAAGGGCACTTATTTTTGCTGCTCTTGAAGACTTCAGTGATTATAACTGCTTTCAAACAGTGTTTTTCCCCTCCACTTTTTTTATAATAATATTTGTTGTTGTTATTATTATTATTATTATTATTATTATTATTATTATTATTATTATTATTAATATTATTATTATTATTATTATTATTATTATCAACAACAATAACAACATCAATACTACTACTACTACTACTACTACAACTATTACTACTACCACTACTACTACTACTACTACTACTACTACTACTACTACTACTACTAATAATAATAATAATAATAATAATAATAATAATAATTATTATTATTATTATTATTATCATTATTATTACTATTATTACTGATGCTGTTGTTGTTTATAATAATAATAATAATAATAATAATAATAATAATAATAATAATAATAATAATAACAACCTCAGTAATAATAATAATAATAATAATAATAATAATAATAATAATAATAATAATTATTATTATTATTATTATTATTATTATAAAATCATCATCATCATCATCATCATTATTATTATTATTATTATTATTATTATTATTATTATTAATATTATTATTATAACATCATCATCATCATTATCATCTTTATTATTATTATTATTATTATTATTATTATATCATCATCATCATCATCATTATTATTTTATATTATTATTATTATTATTATTATTATTATTATTATATTATTATTATTGATGCTGTTGTTGATAATATTATCAACAACAGCATCAATAATAATAATAATATGAATATGAATATGAATAATATAATGATAATAATATTAAGAACAATAATAATAATAATAATAATAATAATAATAATAATAATAATAGTAATATAAATAATGATAATATTATGACATCATTATCATTATTATTATGATTATTATTATTAGTAGTAGTAGTAGTAGTAGTAGTATTGGTAGTAGTATTTTTCTTATTAGTTCTAGTAGTCATACAATAATAATAATAATAATAATAATAATAATAATAATAATAATAATAATTTTTCTTTCAGCAAAAAAAATGTCATTAAAATAACAACTGAAAATATTGCATTTTAAAAAAGAGATATTAAAATAAATAATTAAATTATAATAATTGATTTGTATTAGTGGCATAATATTATATAAGTCACTGGCTGATGTGCTGTAGTTTAACACATTTAGCACAATTATTTCACAAAAAATATTAATAATCATAATTTAGCATTTAGAATATTTCTGCAGTCATTTTTTTAAATAATGCAGTTCTTTGTAAATAAATACTGTTTAGGAATAAAAAATCTAATTGATATAAATACATTGATAAAATGAATATCAGATAATAACAACAAACAAGCATATTCGACTTTTTTTAGTACAATTATGTGTCAAAAGACAAAAAAAAAAAAGTTATTTTAAGCTATAATATTATTTCTGAATTTACTGTTTGAATCAGGGGTGCCCAAACTCCATCCTGGAGAGCCGGTGTCCTGCATATTTAAGTTCCAACCCCAATTAAATACACCTAAAACAGCTTATCAAGCTCTTTCTATGTATTCTAAAACTTCCAGACAAGTGTGTTGAAGGAAGATGGAGCTAAACTATGCAGGACACTGGCCCTCCAGGACCGAGTTTGGACACCCCTGGTCTAAATGAATGAACAAGAACATTAAGAAAAAAAAAAGAAAAGAAAAGAAAAGAAAAGAAATGAAAAGAAATGAAAAGAAATGAAAAGAAAGAAAAATCTTAATTATTCCAAACTGTTTTCCAAATTTAATACAAACAAATCCTCAATTTTATTATTTTGATTAAATTTTGGCTGTATATTGTCCCCTTGTTTGTCTAAACTGTATAAACTTTGAGCTTGTTTCTATAAACTGTAACAGAAGAGCATGGTCTGAGGAAGTGAAGAAAGAAAATGGACCTGGAGCTGATAAAGTATGACAGGAAAGTAGGATGAACATGATTTGTGTGGAAATCTTTTACAAGCCCTCACATTGTCCTCTAAAGTATGACTTCTTCAACTCGCGGGTGACATGGCTCGAATGTTAAGTGCGCTTGGAGGAGGTTCACGTTGTCACACTGTCACTGGAACATCTGGATGAAGTTCGTCTCCAGGGCCATTTGAGCAACACTAAACTGCTGAAGCTCCAGGCAGAGCAACAGACTGACTCTTCACACTGCTATTCTGTCCATCGAGCTTCAGTGTTTTTGTTTTTGTATTTGTTTAGTGTTTTTGTTTTGTTTTGTTTTGTTTTGTTTTGTTTTGTTTTGTTTTGTTTTGTTTTGTTTTGTTTTGTTTTGTTTTGTTTTGTTTTGTTTTGTATTTGTTTAGTGTTTATGTTTTTGTTTTGTATTTATTTTGTTTTTATTTTGTGTATTTGTTTTGTTTGATGTGTTGTTTGTGTTTGTTTGTTTTTTGTATTGTATTTTTTTGTTTTGTGTTTTGTATTTGTTTTGTTTTTGTTTTGTGTTTTTGTATTTGTTATGCTTTTTGTTTTGTTTTGTTTTGTTATTAACAATAATAATAATATGAAAATAATAATAATAATAATAATAATAATAATAATAATAATAATAATAATAATAATAATAATAATAATAATAATAATAATAATAATAATGAAGAAGAAAAAGAACAAGAAAAAGAATTACATTATTTCACAATTATGCCTTTTTCATCTAGCATTTCTGAAAAATATAAGATAAGAAGTTGTAAGTACCTTCATTCATTAATTTATGAATTTGTTTATTTATTTTTTATTGGTTAAATTTTTTTTCTGTTGCAAAATAAACTTTTAGCATAAAATAATAATAATAAAAAATGCTTTTAAAATCCTCCAAGTGCATGGCTTTGATTATACCTCCCTTTCTGTAAGGTTTGTTTTGTTTTGTTTTTTGCTTTGTGAAGAATTGAGAAATGACTTAATATATCTAGTAGTAATCAACATTATGGCCCACTGCTGTCGGTGGTGTTTGGTTTAAACAAATCCTTCCTTTAGCACTGAATGATCTTCCCACAGGCTGTAGATTGTGTCAGTGAGGTGAGTTTGTCTATGTGTGAGACGCGTCTCTCCTTCTTTCTTTAGGATGACACCTCTTTATCTTTCTCAGCTCTCAAGCCCTGCCAAGGGTTCTTTCTCTATGCCAGGTTTTAATACTTGCTTTTTGCACCTCAAAGAGAAACATCAGAATCACAGTCAAACTGTCAGTTCGATGCAGCACTCAAAAAAACAATATATTGGCTTCTTTTTCTAACGTCTGTATTAGACTAAAGCAAATTGTTGGTTTAACCTAAATTTGGATAAAATATTGACAAGTTGGGTTAACAAATTAATTACAAAATTGGTTCTGTTTTTCTATATTTTATCAAAATCTAAGTTAAAACATTTCAGGTTTTTTAGAGTGCAGTAATATTGGGAAATATTATTACAATTGATGATTATGATTACAATTGATCCCACTTTTTGAACATGCACTTTTTAAAATGATAAGTTTGCAATTTAGGAATGCTCAGTCCTATTTGCCTCATTTCAGAAGACACATAAGCTAAAGACAAATATATAACTTCATATTTTCATCAGTTTTATGCAGCGTTTTTGAACTACCTCCTACTAAAACAATAAAACTAAAACCTAATATTTTATAAATGTTTTATTTAATAAAAAATGTATAACTTATAACTTAAAAAACACTTGAAAATATAAAATAACTCAAATAAAATGCATAAATATTAATAATATTAAAACTAACAATAAAATAAAATAAAATAAAAATAGCAGAAAATGAAAACAAATGTAATAATAAAAAATATTAAAACTAGTGCTGTCAAATGTTAATCACGATTAATTGCATCCAAAATAAAAGTTCATATTTACAAAATATATTTGTGCCTACTATGTATATTTTGTGTATATAAATATAGGCATGACTTGTATTGTATAAAATATTTATTTATTTTGTAAATTTTTGCATTTTATTTACAGTATTTGTGTAGTTTTACACATTTACATAAATATGCACAATATATATACAATAGTTTTGTCTGGTTCTCGAATCTGATTGGCTGATAGTCATGGGATATTCCCGTAATAGCAGCACTCGTACAGTCTCCTCACCCTTCTGTATTACTCCACCCACATAGAGTGACACAAATCAATAAACCCACTACAGTTTGACAAATATTGCAACTGTTGGACAACATAATGTACTTTTCAGGCTTTTTTAGTCAAGAATGTAGTTGTTTAGATTGCAACTATGCAGTTTATTTATAAGGAGAGAGCCTATTTTAAATATTTATAATTTTGGAGATACAGCGTGACTGCATCCATCAGCCTGCCATACTGAGCAGAGCAAAGATGGATGACGTTGTTCATTCACAAGATGTCGACAGAGACTGCATAATAATCCCTTCGATGAGAAAAACTACAGCTGATCAAATCATTATTAATCAGGCAAGTGACATTCTAAGTCGATCTCTCTCTTTTGTATGTTGTAGTGCTGTATTTATACCATATTAATGTAGTGTACTGAGTGTGAGAGGGGGCTCACATATCAGGAATGTATGTATTTTGTGTTGGCCACTGTATAACCCTAACTTAATTTTTTGTTGGCTATCTGTTTCTAATGAGTCTCCTGTTTTCGTTACTGCAGACTAGTTCAGTAAAAAGAAAGAAAGAAGAAATCCCCGCATGTGTTTAGCGTTTTTCCTTATCGCAAACACATTAGTAATCTGGTAGTGTTTGCTTTGCTTTGACTTTTTCGGGGTTAATTATTGTGGTATCCGGATTGCAACAGAGAAATACTGGGAAATCTCTGTAGACTGATGTCATTTCATGCCGTTCAGCCTCATAATCTTAAAATGTGAGCAAAATCACCTGTTTTGTTATCACTTTAGACGACATTACCCTAGAGAATCATTCAAATACTAGCTCTAAAGTGACGTTTGTGAAGTAGCAACGGTTGCTGTAGCCAACGCACTCCTCCTGCCAGTGCCGATATACAGTCATATCACACTGCTACTCCTGTGATATTGCTCATATATATTATGTAAATGCAAACTTTTATCTAGGATGTGATTAAATGCAAATAATCATTTGACAGCACTAATTAAAACTAATAATAAATAAAAACTACAGATATTAACCAGAAATACAAAAATAAAATGTTATATAAAGAATATTACATTTGAATGTGTCCTCCTTGCTTTATCAAAATATTATTATTGTTATTGTTATTATTATTATTATTATTATTATTATTATTATTATTATTATTATTATTATTATTATTATTATTATTATTATTATTATTATTATTGTTATTATTATTATTATTATTATTATTATTATTATTATTATTATTATTATTGTTGTTGTTGTTGTTGTTGTTGTTATTGGGATTATTATTCATTCATTCATTTTCTTTTTTGACTTAGTATTAATCTGGGGTCACCACAGTGGAATGAACTGCCAACTTGTCCAGCATATGTTTTACGCAGCAGATGCGCTTCCAGCTGAAACCCATCACTGGGAAATATTATTATTATTAATTATTATCATTATTATTATTATTATTATTAGTATTATTATATTATTATTATTATTATTATTATTATTATTATTATTATTATTATTATTTATTGTTATTATTATCATCATCATCATCATCATCATTATTATTATTATTATTATTATTATTATTATTATTATTATTATTGTGTTGTTGTTGTTGTTGTTGTTGTTGTTATAATTATCATTATTTATTATTATTATTATTATTATTATTATTATTCCTCAAAATAACATGCTATAAAATATATAGCATATTATGAACTGTATGCACTGCAACTGAAATGAGAGTAGAAAAATTGGAAAAGGAATAAACAGCTGATGGGACCATTTCCCCCAGCAAACCTGTATCTGGCACGGGGCAAGCAGAATTCCTACTGTTTCCCAAACTGCTCCTGCTGGTTTGCTATGGCTGAATGCTAATCATAAGAGTTTTTTTCTCTTTCTCTGCCAGTTTGTCAGGAAAGTATTCCCCCTCACTAAACTGTCTGATTCACTGACCGTCCTACATGAGGCGCCTTTTAAAATTCCGTGGACGTCCTGCGCTTCCAATCACAGGCCTGGGGTCAGTTCTGTCAAGCGCTTTTATCATTCAGATTTGGTTTTGAGTGAATGAGAATTTCATAATCCTCCGCCTGAAGCCGAGTATCATTCTCAAAGGGTTTAGTTATCAATATTTTGAGCATAGGAATGGATTCTCAAGCAGGGAACATTGATATAGTATGAGTGAAAGGGTTTGGATTGATATGCAGAAGGTCAAGCTTTGTTTGTTTTGAGCTGTAATGAGCAGTTCAGAATATATTTGGTGTAATATGTGAACACTTTAAGCAGAACCAAATTTACTGGCTGGTAAACAGCTTCGAACTCGCATGGAAATTAGCATTAGCTTGTATGAATACATTTTAGCATTCAAAAGTATCTGTGTTTAGCCATTAAAGACTTTCTGCCCTGCTGAAAAAACCAGCTTTAACCAGCCTAGGATGGTTGACTGGTTTTAGCTGGTCGACCAGCCTGATTTTAGAGGGGTTTTGGCCATTTCCAGGCTGGTTTCCAGCCATTTCCAGCCTGATCTTAGCTGGTCAGACTGGTAAATCACCAGCTTAAACCAGCTAAAACCAGCTTGACCAGCCTGGTTTAAGCTGGACATAGCTGGTTTTGGCTGGTCAAGCTGGTTTTAGCTGGTCAACTCCCAGCCTAACTAGCTAAGACCAGGCTGGAAATGGCTGGAAACCAGCCTGGAAATGGTCAAAACCCCTCTAAAACCAGGCTGGTTGACCAGCTAAAACCAGCCAACCATCTTAGGCTGGTTTAAGCTGGATTTTTCAGCAGGGTGGAGATACAAAAATAATACATTGTGATGCCAACTCACACTTATTTTGAGAAATTACACTTCATGTCAAGTCACACACTAATTAGTAGCATTCAGTTTGATCTGACAGACAAACTAATGCTAAGAAGAGGAAACAGCTCAACTTCTCACAATCTTTAGGATTTTTCAGCAGGGCCCCCCAAATGTTCTTTACAGTGTAAAACGAGTGTCTTCTTCTGTATTTTTAAGAGTGTACAGATGAAAAGCTTCATCTCGTGCATTTCAAACCTTTCTTTTCAAGCAGCCGGAAGCCTGCAGTGCATTGAAGTTAGCATTAGCTTGTATGAAGATATTTTAGCATCCAAAATTATCTGTGTTTAGCCATTAAAGACATTCTGGAGATACAAAAATAATACATTGTGATGCCAACTCACACTTGTTTTCAGAAATTCCACTTTAGACAAAGTCACACATTAATAATTAGCATTCAGTTTAATCTGACAGACAAGCTAATGCTAAAAAAGAAGAGGAAACGTTTAGCTCAACTTCTCTCTCACACAATCTTTAGATTTTTCCCCCACAAATGTTCTTTACAGTGTAAATTGAGTGTCTTCTTCTGTTTTTTTAAGAGTGTACAGATGAAAATCTTGTTCATTTCAAACATTTCTGTTCAAGCAACCGGAAGCCTGCAGTGCATTGAAGTTAACATTAGCTTGTATGAAGACATTTAGCATCCAAAAGTGTCTGTGTTTAGCCATTAAAGACTCTCTGGAGATACAGAAATAATACATTGTGATGCCAACTCACACTTCAGAAATTCCTCTTTAGGCAAAGTCACACATTAATAATTAGCATTCCGTTTGATCTGACAGACAAGCTAATGCTAAAACTAAGATAAAACATTTAGCTCAACTACTCTACAATCTTTTTTTCCTTCACAAAATGTTTTTTACAGTGTAAAAAGAGTGTCTTCTTCTGTATTTTTAAGAGTGTACAGATGAAAAACTTCATCTTGTGCATTTCAAGCCTTTCTTTTCAAGCAGCCGGAAGCTTGCAGTGCATTGAAGTTAGCATTATGAAGGCATTTTAGCATCCAAAAGTGTCTGTGTTTAGCCATTAAAGACTGAAGATACAGACATAATACATTGTGACGCCAACTCACACTTTTTTCAGAAATTCCACTTTAGACAAAGTCACACATTAATAATTAGCATTCAGTTTGATCTGACAGACAAGCTAATGCTAAAAAAAGAAGAGGAAACGTTTAGCTCAACTTCTCTCTCACACAATCTTTAGATTTCCCCCCCCACAAATGGTATTAACAGTGTAAATCGAGTGTCTTCTACTGTATTTTTAAGAGTGTACAGATGAAAAGCTTCATCTCGTGCATTTCAAACTTTTCTTTTCAAGCAGCTGGAAGCCTGCAGTGCATTGAAGTTAGCATTAGCTATCTATCAGTGATGTGCTAATCATGAGCTGTGGTGGTTGGCTAGTGCTGGGTAGTCCTGCTATCTTCTTGCCTTAAGCTCTCTGCTAATCAGAGGTCGGTACTTCATGCAACTGGTGAAGAAGAATTTTAAAAAATAAGTTTGAAAGGAAAGCAAGCTGATAAAGAAGCTCTCCCGGAGTCGTCCCGCTGACAGACATGAAAAGGAGACTTTGGTTAACTAGTTTTGTTGAAATATTTAAATCATCTTGAAACGTTGCTTGCTGAAAACGCCAATTGTATGTGCAGTTTTAGAAACTGGATGTTGAGTTTTAGCATAAACCATTGCAACTGAGTTATGCGCTCAGAGGTAACTTACTTTATTTATTTATTCATTTATTTATTTTTATTTATTTATTTTTTGCTATCATACTGTATATACTGATAAACTTAAGTTTTGCACTACTATACAAATGTATGGTCAACTAGCAGTTTATACATTTTTCGATATTTGTATGCTTTTGCCAAACAAAAGTAACTAAATAAAATAAATAATATGAGAGAAAAAATTTATTATTTATTTATATTCAAATATTTTTTATTTATTATTGGTATTTTAAACTCATATTTTATAAAATTATCAACGTTTGACTTTATTATTATTATTATTTTATTTTTATTTTATTTTTATTTTGTTTTTCCTTTTTTTTTTGTTTTGATTTTTTAATTTTAAATGTTTTTTTTTTTTTTTTTTTTGCTTTGGTTTGTTTGTTTTAGTTTCCAAAACTTTTTTATTTAATTCTTTGTTTTTTAGTTTTCTTTGTTTTTAGTTTTTTTTGTGGTTTTATTTTTTTACTTTTTGTTTTATTTATTTATTGTTTATTTGCTAGTTGTAATTGTGTTTTTTGCATTGGCCTGGCAAATTTTTATTTTTATTTATTATTTATTTGGGAATTTAAGGTCTGTGTTTTGGTTTTTGATTGGGTATGAGGCTAGAGTTGAATAAATAATTGATTATGTACATTTGAATATAATATTACTATTATCTACAGTATTACAACTATATAAACATATGTTTAACAGTTTATAAAATCAATATTGAAATGTTTTTTTTTTTTCTTTTCTTTTTTGTTTTGTTTTTAGTTTTGATTTTTATTTATTTTTTTGCTTTGGTTTGCTTGTTTTGGTTTACGTTAATTTTTGTTTAATTTGTTTTTGTTTTCTTTGTTTATGGTTTTATTTTATTTTTTACTTTTTGTTTTATTTATTTACTGTTTGTTTGCTAGTTAATCTAAGGATTAGGGATAGTGTTATAATTGAATACATAATTGTATATGCGTTTAATTTATTACATTTGTTTTCCCCCACTGTGATATATGTACACATATATATATATACATATATATATATATATATATATATATATATATATATATATATATATATATATATATATATATATATATATATACATAGGATGAACAAATGAGCTGTATTTAAGCTGTGAATAACATTTATTATATGCGATTTAAACTTCCATACACTCTTCCTTATTATATTATATTATATTATATTATATTATATTATATTATATTATATTATATTATATTATATTATATTATATTATATTATATTATATTATATTATATTATATTATTCATTCATTCATTTTCTTTTCACCTTAGTCCCTTTATTAATCTGGGGTCGCCACAGCGGAATGAACCGCCAACTTATCCAGCGTATGTTTTAAGCAGTGGATTCCCTTCCAGCTGCAACCCATCTCTGGGAAACATCCTTACAGACTCATTCACACTCATACACTATGGACAATTTAGCCTACCCAATTCACCTGTACCGCATGTCTTTGGACTGTGGGGGAAACCAGAGCACCCGGAGGAAACCCACGCGAACGCAGGGAGAACATGCAAACTCCACACAGAAACGGCAACTGACCCAGCCGAGGCTCGAACCAGTGACCTTCTTGCTGTGAGGCGACAGCACTACCTACTGTGCCACTGCGTCCCCATTATATTATATTATATCATATTATATTATATTATTTTATATTATATTATATTATATTATATTATATTATATTATATTATATTATATTATATTATATTATATTATATTCTGATATTCTATTCTGTTCTGTTCTGTTCTGTTTTGCTCTACTTTTCATCCTTTCATCATCATTTCAAACAACTTGAGGTTCTGCTGACAGTGTCAGGGACTCCTGAGAACTGAAATGGCTTTTTTAACTCTGGTGCCCATATACACTATGGACTTTTAATGATGTAATTAG
This sequence comes from Danio kyathit, assembly GCA_903798195.1. Lineage (NCBI taxonomy): Eukaryota > Metazoa > Chordata > Actinopteri > Cypriniformes > Danionidae > Danio > Danio kyathit. Next base: position 12,120,808 of record LR812519.1, read on the forward strand.
AAGCAAAACATCATCAGACTGCTGATGCAGGGATAAAGACTCTTTGACCGCTTTGTCCCTTTCGGTGTAACGCTGGCTGCTTCTGCCCATACACAGTTAACATGACTGCGAAGGATGTTCAAGAACGTTTCACTTTGATTGCCTCTGGGTTTTTCTCATGTACTCACGCAATAATAGTATTAGCTCTTCTTTTTCCATTAGGATAATCGCTGTACTTAGCTTCTCATCCACAATGCCGTTCTCTTGAGGGGATTGCAGAGGTTTCGGTTGTTACGTTAATGTTGTAATTACATTGGGAGGAATTTGCTTGATTGCTGTCATAAAGGCATTGTTTGCCACCGACCGCAAGCCTAAAGACGTACATTAAATATAAAGAAAGGCTGGGCTGTTTTAAAGGCAGAAGGAAGCAGCTGAAGGTCATACTAAAACCTCTTATCTCCACCTCTTAAAGTGGGATGTGTTAATCAGATTTACAGTTGCAATCAAAAGTATTCAACCCCCAAGAGACTGAAGCAACCTACTAATGTAAGTTTTTTTCTGGAGATTCTGATTTGTTTTTTTTAAATCTGTAACAGATCAGTGGCTTATTAAAATTGATAATGTCAATCTGTCATTTTTTTAAAGTTATAAATTATAAAGAATAACATCATTTTTATAATATTTAACTTTTCAGGTTGAGAGGTTTTGCACATTAATGTTTGTAGACAGTCTGATGGTTTCTTTTTTCATCACTTTATGTCAGCAGGATCAAATGTAATGTTTATTATTTTGTGTTTTATTTTGTTTATTTGTTTGTGTTTGTTTGTTTGTTTGTTTGTTTGTTTGTTTGTTTGTTTGTTTGTTAAAAAACAAATCTAGCAAAAGTATAATCATATATTTGTGACACTACAATAGCACTGCATATGAAATATCAGAATTCATTAATTAATTAATTAATTTGTTTGTTTATTTATTTATTCATTCATTCATTTTCTTGTCTGCTTTGTCCCTTGCGGGGTCGCCACAGCGGAATGAACCGCCAACTTATCCAGCACGATTTTACACAGCGGATGCCCTTCCAGCCGCAACCCATCTCTGGGAACTTCCACACACACATTCACACTCATACACTATGGACAATTTAGCCTACCCAATTCACCTGTACTGCATGTCTTTGGACTGTGGGGGAAACCGGAGCACCCGGAGGAAACCCACGCAAACGCAGGGAGAACATGCAAACTCCACACAGAAACGCCAACTGACCCAGCCCAGCCGAGGTTCGAACCTTCAACCCAGCGACTATCTTGCTGTGAGGCAACAGCACTACCTACTGCGCCACCGCGTTGCCCTTATTTATTTATTTATTTATTTGTTTTTATTTTTTATTATTTTTATTTTTTATTTATTTTTTTTTCATTTATTTATTTTTTATTTATTTTTTATTTTTTAAAAATTTATTTATTTATTTTTATTTATTTATTTATTTATTTATTTTTTTATTTTTTATTTTTTTATTTTTTTTATTTATTTATTTATTTTTTTTTTTTTATTGGTATTTTTAAGCTCCTTTTTTATAGAATCATGAACGTTTGACTTTGCATGTTCTCCCTGCGTTCGCGTGGGTTTCCTCCGGGTGCTCCGGTTTCCTCCACAGTCCAAAGATATGCAGTAGGTGAATTGGGTAGACTAAATTGTCCGTAGTATATGAGTGTGTATGGATGTTTCCAAGAGATGGGTTGCGGCTGGAAGGGCATCCGCTGTATAGAGCATGTGCTGGATAAGTTGGCGGTTCATTCCGCTGTGGCAACCCCGGATTAATAAAGGGACTAAGACGAAAAGAAAATGAATGAATGAATGAATGAATGAATGGTGGAAATGGAGCGGGATGAAGCACACGCTTATTATTTTTCCCACCCCATTATCACACACATCAAATGTCTAATACTTCAAGTTATTACATGAGACATATTTTATGCTTTTGGCATCTTTGACATATTATATGTTTGATTCCATTTGTACATTTACGTTTTATAACATAGACCCAAAAAATGCATAGTATTGCAAACAGCCATTAATTGAAATTTCATCATACCTTTCTCATTTTGTTCTTTTTCAATCACTTCTATTAATCATTATATTCCTTTAATAGTATATGTTTATACAACTTTTTAAATTGATTCATATCCTGACATTGTTTGAGAATCTGTTGCAGACTGTTCCATAATTTCACACCACATACAGACATACACAAACTTTAAAAAGTTGTCCTTGTTTTCAGCCTCCTGAGATTTTGCTCTTCATTCAGATTATATCCCCCTTGTCTTTCTTTAAAAATCTTTTGTAGGCATTTCAGAAGTAATTAATTCCTAGCTTTAAACAAAAATTGTGCTGTTTTAAATTTAACCAAATCATTGAACTTAAGTATCTTTAATTAAAAAAAGGGATTTGTATGCTCCATATACCCCACATTTTCGATCATTATAAATTACATTTTTCTGTATTATACATCAGGATTGTAAGTTAGATTTATATGTATTCCCAACACAATCTCACAGCAATTCGTAACTTGAATGAATTCGTACAATCTAATTCGTACAATTTAGTATGATTTGCTCATCCCCCAATGACGGTGGGGTTTAGGGGTGGGGTTGGGTGCCAAGCCTCCTTTTTAAAATTACAATCTCGTACGATTTCCCAGGGATGGGTTGCGACTGGAAGGGCATCTGCTGCGTAAAAACGTGCTGGATAAGTTGGCGGTTCATTCCGCTGTGGCGACCCCGGATTAATAAAGGGACTAAGCCAAAAAGAAAATGAATGAATGAATAAATGAATTTAGTACGACTGAACTTGTACGAATTAGCCACTAAACTGACAAAACGTAAAATACTTACGTTTTCTCGTGAGATCAGGCTGGTATTCCCCCAAATTTCAACACAATAGCTCATATATGGAAACATAAGTGTGTTATATATTACTTACATACATTTATTGTCCAAAATAAATCTTGCTTTATACACTATTGGTACAGTTATTACCAATTTTGATATCACATTATTTATTAATGAGTCACTTTGGGATGTTTCATTACTTTTTTGTTATCATCTCTTCATCTTTAAGAGTCGACTCTTAACTTTTCGAATTAAACTTTGAAAATGGAAAAGTTAAAATTAAATCTTTTTTTACTGTATATTATAGATTAACACATATAACTGTGACAAATCCTAAAAAAATGTAATATTTATCAGCATGATTATTTATTAATTTCCCCTTGTCCAGTTAAACATTAAAGTGCCTGTCAGTCCAGGAAAACACCCTACTTGCCAAAATTACTAGACACATGCAGGTCTTTTCCACAGGGATTTGCTTTTCACTGAAACGCAGGACATGATGGTTTTTAGAAAACATGCACTGATTTTGCCATTAAGGTTACGGCAGCAGACGGACATTTTGCCTCTTCCTATCTTTACAACTATTATATTTAGAGAAAAAAAACCTCAAGCATTCTCTAAGGGTCAGTGTCAACAGTCCCCAAGCTGTGCAGAGAGATTGAAGGTCAAAAGCGCAGCCGTGTTCACATTACCCGATCAGTGTGTTCTTCTTCACCTTCACCACCGTCACACCAAGGCCTTTTCTATCAGCATATATCCATACATTTCTATCTGCTCTTTAAAGTCTGCATGAACTGGAAGCTGCGACCATTTTATTATTATTATTATTATTATTATTATTATTATTATTATTATTATTATTGTTTTTTTATGGGGTATATTAGTGTTTTTTTTCCCCTACCTATAAAGTTCTGGTGACCACTTCCATTTACCTTACTGTTATTTACTGCATTCCCTCTTCCACCTGTTTTGATTCCACATCTGGGTTTATTCTGCTGGATTTATGACTGAGGCTGTTGGTTTTTGGTTTACTAGGGAAAACAACAAGCTTAAATTTACTCACCGTCACCTGCAGCCAAATGTTTAGCATCCTTGACTTTCCCTGCGAGGAATAGCATCAAATATGCAAGCGAAAGCGTTGGAGGGAGTGAGCGAAAAGGAAAAAAGAAAGTCTTTAAGTGAGCTGTTACATATCTTTGAGGTGTGAAGTGAGTGTTTTCTTTTGAAAGCCACCCCCATGTTCTTCTTCATCCTTGAGAAAGGGAGGGATACGCAGAAAAACATACACGAGGTGAGCAGGAACGGCTGCCCCTTTTTGAACAGGACACTTGCTTGACAGGTTTGAGTGGGCGAGCGGGAGGTTAGACGATTCTTTTCACTATTTTCAGCCCTGGAGAACTGATTTACTTTTCTCGCATGTTGTACTGCGACTAGCTTTTTTTTTTTTGAGTGCTTGGTGTCATAAAGGGTCTTTACATGACTGAAGTTTGCTTTTGAAAACAGAAGGTAAAAGACTGTGCTGTTTCAAACTAAGGGATTGAAACACTAGGTGAAATTTCTGTGTTGGCAGAACTTTTGTGTTATTAAGGTTTTAGCGCTGTGAAAAGTCTTCTTAAGTAGCTTTAAGAAACTGTTGAGTTTTAGTATCCACTCAACTGATTGTTGGCTTTGGCGGGGGTACTTTTAGCCTAGCTTAGCTTAGTATAGATCATTGAATTTGATTTGACCATTAGCATCTCGCTCAAAGATGATCTAATGTTTTCGATAATTTCCCTGTTTAAAGCGTCATGTACTAAGGTTGACAGAAATGAAAAGTTGCTATTTTCTGGACTGATATGGTTAGGAATGATACTATACTAGTGTAACATGACAGCTAGCGAAGTGCTATGTTATGCTGCGTTCACACCAGACGCGGAAGAAGCGTCAAGCGCGAGTGATTTACATGTTAAGTCAATGCAAACGCGCGAATAGGCATCCTGCGGCGCGAATTGAGCGTTTGACACGGTTAACTCGCAAATCGCGCGAATCGCTTGAGTTCAAAAATCTAAACTTCTGCGGACATTCGCGCCGCGTTAACCAATCAGGAGCTTGCTCTTGTGGGGGCATGATTGTGACGTAGCATCTGTTGTTGGTGTCCGGGGGAAATCCTCCAGCCGACACCGACAACAGTTCATCAAACTGGGCTTAGCTCAGTCAGAAGCACCGCTGAAAGCCTCCGTCATCCAGGTGAAGTTTCTGGAGGAGTTATGAGCTCACAGAGCTGGGTGCACCTCTGAAAGTATCGAGTGGACTCAGACACTGCTCCAAACGTATTGACGCTGTTTTACAGCCTTCATAAAGCACATAAACACAGTTATTTTATCAATAAAATCCATGTTAGCCATTTAGCATCGAAGCTACAGTCACCGGGCAGACAGAAGCCCTGCCCATGACGCGAATCCACGTCTGTTCTGAAGTGAATTTGACGCGCGAATGAAGCGGAGTTTGACGCGCGAATGAAGCGAGTAAACTCAAATGTTCACACGCCTATTTACACGCAAATAGCGCGATTTAGCCGCGCGTTCCGTGTCTGGTGTGAACACAGCATTAGAGCAACCGACTCCCATGCAAAGAATCGCTGGTTCGATCCCAGCTCAGACTGGAATGGGTGTACTAGGACCAGTGAGTTAACGTGGGGGCTTGTTCGGGATGGGAGTGAGGTTTAGGGGGGTGAGTGTAACAGAGGCCAGATAGTGAAGTGCTATGCAGGTCAACCTCACTCTTTCGACCTCTAACAGTGCTCTAGTGACAGACACTAGAGACCATGTTCTTTAGCCTCCTTGTTAGAGCAACTGACTCTTTTGCAAATAATCGCTGGTTTGATCCCAGTTCAGACCAGGTTGGGAGTTAGTGGGTTACTCATGGGGGCTCATCCAGGACAGGAGTGAAGTTTTGGGGGTTGAGTGCAACAGAGGCCAGCTAGCGAATTGCTATGCAGGTAAACCTCACTCTTTTGACCTCTAAAGGTGCTCTAGTGACAGACGCTAGAGGCCATGGTCTTTAGCCTCCTTGTTATAACAACAGACTCCCATGCAAAGAATCGCTGGTTTGATCCCAGCTCAGACCAGGTTGGGTGTAATAGGACCAAATGGGTTACATGTGGGGGAGTCGTCCGGGATGGGAGTGAGGTTTAGGGGGGGTGAGTGTAACAGAGGCAAGTTAGCGAAGTGCTATGCAGGTAACCCTCACTTCTCTGACTTCTAAAGATGCTCTAGCGACAGACACTAGAGGCCATGTTCTTTAGCCTCCTTGTTAGAGCAACTGACTTCCATGTAAATAATCGCTGGTTTGATCCCAGCTCAGACTGGGTTGGGTGTAATAGGACCAGTGGGTTACACAAGGGGGTTCGTCTGGGATGGGAGTGAGGTTTAGAGGGGTGAGTGTAACAGAGGCCAGCTAGCGAAGTGCTATGCAGGTAAACCTCACTCCTCTGACCTCTAAAGATGCTCTAGCGACAGACGATAGAGGTCATGATCTTTAGCCTCCTTGTTAGAGAAACCAACTCCCATGCAAAGAATCACTGGTTCAATCCCATGCTTAGACTGGGTTGGGTGTAATAGGACCAGTAGGTTACACGTGGGGGCTTGATTCCAGCTCAGACTGGATTGAGTGTAGTAGGACTATGCTATGCTATGCTATGCTTTGCTTTGCTAAACTATACTATACTTTGCTATACTATTCTATACCTCAGCCATATCTGCAAAAAAAAAAAAAAAAAAAAAAAAATATATATATATATATATATATATATATATATATATATATATATATATATATATATATATATAATCTCTGAAAACTGAACTGACAACTAATCTTCCATGTGAAGCTGCTTTGACACAATCTACATTGTATAAGCGCTATACAAATAAAGATGAATTGAATTGAATTGAATATATATATATATATATATATATATATATATATATATATATATATATATAATTATTTTTCATTTATATATACACAATATTTATTTATTTAATGAGTAATCATACATTTTATTTTGAATGTGATTATTTCCAATCGTTTGACAGCACTAATTGTAACGGTTTTGTTTTACTATTTTGCAATATTTGGGAGCGAAATTGTTTTGATTGTTTCCATTAGGTATATTTCCAATTTGCGATTTTGGTTTGCACAATTTAAAAGCTAATAGACATGCAGTCACTGTAAGATAAACAAACTGTTCTTTAAAGAACTGAAACGAAAAACCCATAATTGATATACTACGGAATCACTGAAAAAATGTAATTTTGTATTTGTTTTTAAAACAGTGAATATTTGTGTGAATATGTTTTATTTACAGCTTTAAAAAACATTATTTTCAGTGTGCTATAGCCTTTATATCCATGCATAGCTCTTTACAACAGCTTTGTATAATAGGTGTTCAGTGTTTTGTGTCCAGTCAAATGTCTGCTCCCTCAAAGCAATCTGACTGGAACGTTCCTCTCATGGACATCATGACAATGAGTTGAGGAGCTTGGTGGGGGTTGCAGGTAATGCTATACAAGCCAGTCGTCTCCTGCTGCCAAGTCAACAACACAAAAAACAACTACCCCGGGGATATAATGCAGCAACCCTCATCTACGGACATTAGGAAAATCCATAGCTTTGTTATACAGTTGAAGTCAAAATGATTAGCCCTCCTGTGATGTAAATATATATATATATATATATATATATATATATATATATATATATATATATATATATATATATATATATATATATATATATATATATATATATATATATATATATATATATATATATAAATAAATAAAAAATTTGTCTTCTTAAACCTTTTTTTTTCCATTGTCTACAGAACAAATCACTGTTATACAATGACTCGCCTAATTACCCTAACTTAATTAACCTAATTATTTTGTTAAGCCTTTAAATTGCACTTTAAGCTGAATACTCGTATCTTAAAAAGTATCTAGAAAAATAGTATGTACTGTCATCATGGAAAAGATAACATCAATCAGTTATTAGAAATGAGTTATTAAAACTATCATGTTTAGTAATGTGTTACTTATTGGTATGTGTTAAACATATTAATAATTGAGGAGGGCTAATAATTCTGTCTTCAACTGTATGTTAAAACAAATCTTGTATTCTCTTTACTTCCATGAGAGAACAGCACGGGTTGGTTGCGTCAAACTATTCTGCCTTGTTAAGCTTTAGGGAATAAAACATCAGAAAGTCAAAGACAGTTTGAGAGACGTGTCCAGTAATGATGAAGCTGGACTAACAGGACACAATGGGACCTGCTGTAAATCTGCAGTCTTAAGTATTGAGGATTCTGGCGGTGTCAGTCATAAATTGATCCACACTCCTCACGCACACATGCTTTATGAACGAGAAATCAGTCAATGAGCAAAAGAGAAACGCCTCGTAAATTCGAGGCGAGGAGAGCGAGCGCTCATCCCTGCGAAATGACAAAGGACAAAAGAGCTGCAATAAACTGTGATTCAGGCAAACAAAAGAACTTAACGGCATACCAGAATACTCCCATACTGATGTCAGCGATAAACGTAGAATCACAAATGAGATCGCTTTAATATCTTATATATTTCTTAGGTTAATAGAGTGCAAATGGAGACTTAACTTAATCCCTCTTATCTTGAAGCTTTTTTGTTTATTTTGGTGCCATTTTTGCCACTAGGCCTCATTAATTTCTCACCTAGATATATTAAAGGGGACCTGTTATGCAAAAATCACTTTTATAAGGGGTTTAAACAGTTGTGTTGCAACAATCTGTGAATATAGCCAGCCTCTAAAGGTAAAAATTGAATACTATTTTTATTTCTTAAAACCAGTCTGCAGAAACACTTTGATTGACATTCTCCCTGAGTACGTGTCATCAGAGGAGCAAAGCACCACCCATTAGTGACTATCTCTCCCTCATTAGCATAAAGAGCACTGAGTGAGAAGGAGCTGTCCACTATTATAGTTTTGAAATTTGGTTCTCAAATCTTATTGGCTGATAGCCATGCGATATTCCTATAATAACAGCACTCGTACAGCCTCTTTACTCTTGTGTATTACTCTGCCCACATAGCGTGACAGCAGATCAATAAACTCACTACAATTTGACAAATTGCAGCTGTTGGACAACATAATGTACTTTTGAGGCTTTTTATAGTCAAGAATGTAGTTGTTTAGATTGCAACTATGCAGTTTATTTATAAGTATAGTGCCTATTTCAAATATTCATCATTTAAAAAATTTAGTGCATCGGCAGCCATTAGCCTGTCATTGAGCAGAGAAAAGACGATTGATGCTGTCCATCCACAAGATCACATAATACGTACTTAGGGGAGACAACGCAACGAAGAATGTCAAATTACAGCTGATCAAATTATTTTAAAATTGTAACATTCTAAGTCGATCTCTCTCTTTTGTATGTATAAACACAATATCACACTCGTAGCAGTGCGATATGCCTCTCACTATATATATATATATATATATATATATATATATATATATATATATATATATATATATATATATATATATATATATATATATATATAATACTAATTTAATATTTGATATTTACTTAAATGTACTATTTGGGGTTGTGCGTGTGTTATTGATTTTGAAATGTCCTATTTTTGAGTTAAAAATAAAATTTTCTACACAATATGTATCTATCCCATCATGAAATAATAATAAGCCTTAATATGAATAAATTTTATGCCAAACTAAACAAACAAACAAATAAATGACCTGGACATAAAATACATATTAATTGTATACAGTACCTGAAATTATTATTAGTGGGTTTTTTGCACACATTTTTATATAATATTGCAATTTTTTTTGTATTATATATATATATATATATATATATATATATATATATATATATATATATATATATATATATATATATATATATATATATATATATATATATATATATATATACATAAAGTAATTGATTTATTGATTGGTTGACTATTTATCAATATATTATTTCTTTAGCAATCAGTTTGATTATTTGGAGTGTTTAATGTCATTTGTCTTTAATATTTTAAAAGAAACATCTGAGACTGGCCGGTCTGGGCCCTTATTACAACATTTCATGAGCATGGGGGGGGGTTTGGGTTGGGGGAGAGATGGAGTAGATGGGGGTTTGAATGGGCTCCCTAATAGTAACTCTGGGGGCCCCAAAACAGTGTGGGCCCTTAGAGTTGTCCTAATTTCAGCAGCGCCCCTGCTGTGGTTAAAATACAAAATGGTATTTATCTGAAACTGTAAAAATCACAGAAAGCTTCCAGTAAGGGTTACGATTAGGGTTAGATTTGCAGTTATCAAATAGAAAATATATATAAATCAAAATAAAAATAGCGTATGGTAAATTCCCACAAATTTGCACACGTTTCTTCACAAATGTATGTGTCTGTGTGTGAGTCTACTGTATGAATGTGTGTGTGCAGCAGTTGGATTGGGTGTAATGAATTGAATCCTGTTCTTCAATTGATTAGAAACAGTGGACCTGCGGAACTAAAGCATCAGCAGGACCGGAGTCCATAATCCTCTGGTCTGCATTGCAGTAATTAAGGTTTTACAGCCACGTAAGACCGAGAGTGGAGAACAAGATTACTTTTATCACTTATGCTCTAGCACCTCCTCATTTGTAAGTGGCTTTGGATAAAACCATCTGCTTAGTCCTCCTTGGGCAAAACAACACATATGAAAAGAACATGTTTAGTTTAGTCCTTCCAGCTGCAACCCATCACTGGGGAACATCCATACACACTCATTCACAAATATACACTATGGACAATTTTAGCTTACCCAATTCACCTATAACACATGTTTTTGACTTGTGGGGGAAACCGGAGCACCCGGAGAAAACCCACGCAAACACGGGGAGAACATGCAAACTCCACACAGAAACGCCAACTGACCCAGCCGAGGCTCGAACAAGCGACCTTCTTGCTGTGAGGTGACCCACTACCCACTGTGCCACTGTGTCGCACATTTCTACTTTATTAAATTTTTATTTATATTTCTCCAATTAATAAATTAATGCAATCTCTACATTTTAAATGATTAGCTTAAAATGAATTTACAACTAAAAATAATATATATATATTTTTATAATGGTCATGAGCTTTGGGTCATGACCGAAAGGACAAGATCTCGGATACAAGCGGCTGAAATGAGTTTCCTTCGAAGGGTGGCAGGGCGCACTCTTATAGATAGGGTGAGGAGCTCTGTCACTCGAGAGGAGCTCGGAGTAGAGCCGCTGCTCCTCCACATCGAGAGAAGTCAGTTGAGGTGGCTCGGGCATCTGTTTCGGATGCCACCTGGACGCCTTCCTAGGGAGGTGTTCCAGGCATGTCCCACCGGGAGGAGGCCTCGGGGAAGACCCAGGACACGCTGGAGGGACTATGTCTCTCGGCTGGCCTGGGAACGCCTCGGGATCCCCCCGGAGGAGCTGGAGGAAGTGTCTGGGGAGAGGGAAGTCTGGGGTTCTCTCCTAAAACTGCTACCCCCGCGACCCGGCCCCGGAGAAGCGGCAGAAAATGAATGAATGAATGAATATTTTTATAAATTATATGGACTGGTTCATGATGGATATTTTATTTTGTAATATTATTATTATTATTACATAACATTACATTATTATAATAATATTATATTTGACTGTATGTTAAATAATTAATAATTACATTTTTTTAATATCTTTAACTCTTACCATACAGAATACGGTAGAAAATGATGTTATATATAGTTTATAGGTATAATTTATACTTCTAGATATTTATCGGGGCCCCAGATTTCCTAGGGCCCTAAGCAGCTGCTTACCTCACTTATTGGTTAACTCCACTCCTGAATTTAATAATGCACACCTTTTGGAACAATAGTTATTGTGAAAAGCTCTATACAAATAAAATTTAATTTAATTCAATTATTGATCATCTGTGCCAATGTCTAAGGATTCTTTCAAACCAATGGGATTCACATAAATGACTAATTAATAGTGAATAATGTATGCAATATTCCAGTTTTGCATATTTGTTTAGTCTGTAGATTAGAAGGAATGCATGCAGTTGTATTGTTGTTTTTTAACATCGATTACTGCATTTGCAGCTACTTTTCTTTTACTTTTTTTCAGTTGTAAACCCAATAGTGACATTTCCTAAAGCAGCAAAATGGTTAAATCAATCTTGTAGTCACAGTTTTTAATAAATCTTCCTGATTTTTGCAGTTAATAGCTGAGCGCTGACAAATAGTCATTATGACACATATGCAGCACAGCGTCGAACACACACATAATGCACATAGAAACACTCATAAGCCTCATGGGGATGCGAGCAGAATAATGAGAAGACACCTCTGGCAGCTTAATTACTGCACACATCTGTCAGCATCACATATGGAGCAGGTGCCATCGCCCGAGACAAAGTTCCTTTCAGTGCTTCTGATATTAAAGGCAAACACGGGAAAGAATGTCCCCGCTTGACTTTGAGAAACATTACTTTTTGGCCGTTCTGTGAGCTGTATGAGCTAATTGAGATGTATTAAAGTGGACAGAGCTGAACTGTATTTGGAGCGGCACTTTTGCTTTTTTACTTTGCAGAACTTTTGTTTTAAACTTGAGGTTTCACTCGATTATCAAGTGATTAATATCGCTTTCATATTTTGTTTAGGTTTTGTATTATGGAGGTTTCTGTACTTTAAAGAGCTTTTAAGGGTAATAGTGAAGTACATTTATTTATTTATTTAGTTTATATTTATTGGTTTAGACATTAAATATGTCTCTCCATTATATATAAGTAGATTTAGACATTAAATAAGTCTCTCCATTATAATATATAGGTAGTTTTAGACATTAAACATGTCTCTCCATTATAATATATAGGTAGTTTTAGACATTAAACATGTCTCTCCATTATAATATATAGGTAGTTTTAGACATTAAACATGTCTCTCCATTATAATATATAGGTAGGTTTAGACATTAAACATGTCTCTCCATTATAATGTATAGGTAGTTTTAGACATTAAATATGTCTCTCCATTATAATATATAGGTAGTTTTAGACATTAAACATGTCTCTCCATTATAATATATAGGTAGTTTTAGACATTAAATATGTCTCTCCATTATATATAAGTAGGTTTAGACATTAAATATGTCTCTCCAATATAATGTATAGGTGGGTTTAGACATTAAATATGTCTCTCCATTATATATAAGTAGATTTAGACATTAAATAAGTCTCTCCATTATAATATATAGGTAGTTTTAGACATTAAATATGTCTTTCCATTATAATGTATAGGTGGGTTTAGACATTAAATATGTCTCTCCATTATATATAAGTAGGTTTAGACATTAAATATGTCTCTCCATTATATACAAGTAGGTTTAGACATTAAATATGTCTCTCTGTTATAATGTATAGGTGGGTTTAGACATTAAATATGTCTCTCTGTTGTAATGTATAGGTGGGTTTAGACATTAAATATGTCTCTCCATTATAATATATAGGTAGTTTTAGACATTAAATATGTCTCTCTGTTATAATATATAGGTAATTTTAGACATTAAATATGTCTCTCTGTTATAATGTATACTGTAGGTGGGTGTAGACATTAAATATGTCTCTCCATTATAATATATGGGTAGTTTTAGACATTAAATATGTCTCTCCATTATAATATATGGGTAGTTTTAGACATTAAATATGTCTCTCCATTATAATCTATAGGTAGTTTTAGACATTAAATCTGTCTCTCCGTTAAAATATATAGGTGGGTTTAGACATTAAATATGTCTCTCTATTATAATGTATAAGTAGGTTTAGACATTAAATATGTCTCTCCATCATAATATATAGGTAGTTTTAGACATTAAATATGTCTCTCCCTTATAATATATAGGTGGGTTTAGACATTAAATATGTCTCTCCATTATAATATATAGGTAGTTTTAGACATTAAACATGTCTCTCCATTATAATGTATAGGTAGGTTTAGACATTAAATATGTCTCTCCCTTATAATATATAGGTGGGTTTAGACATTAAATATGTCTCTCCATTATAATCTATAGGTAGTTTTAGACATTAAATATGTCTCTCCCTTATAATATATAGGTGGGTTTAGACATTAAATATGTCTCTCCATTATAATCTATAGGTAGTTTTAGACATTAAATATGTCTCTCCAGTGTACGTAAAGTGTTACCTTTCATTTATATGACATTTAGTGGCCAGAAATGCTAATCATGTGCACTACTTTGACTATTAGTTAGTGCTTAGTTAGTTACAGAAGAGATACTGTATCTGTAGTATTAAGAATTAAATCAAAAGTCATGGCATTGAGTATTAGCTCATATTTCCTATCAAACTCTCTCTAGATCAGTTTATCTGATCTATGCTTTTCCCTTTCATTGCATTCAAGCAATCATAGTTCTCTCATTTATATCCTTTTTTTATTTCTGCTGACAAACATTTGGAAACTTGACTGTGAACTCCAATAAGTCTCTTTGAGTTGTGGCTCAGGATGTAATCTATGCATTTATAAGCCATTCTTTTATACATTTAAAGAGTACACTTAAAAACCACCACCCTTTACTGCTTAGCTCGACGAGCAGAATAAAATAGTTGAGAACAGTTCATTCAGACAGTCCACTGGTGTGACCTTGCTTGCATCTTGTCCCCTTGAGCGCTAACTCATTTGGTGTTGTACAACGGCTCCGCTTTAACCACTGGATTATCAAAGAGCGTGTGGTGACAAAGGTGACGCAATCCATGCGACATCCTTCAATCTCCATGCATTATGCATAGAACGCTGTCAAATGGCAAACGGTAAAATGCAGAAAATACACCAGAAAATACAATAGCACACAAAGGCAATGTTTTTTTTTTTTACTCCACAGAGAATATGAAAGCATTGTAATGCATCTTGAATAAAAATGAGAAATAAAACTGATGCTATTGTAGTTTCAGATGTGTGAAATAGGATCATGACCTTCTTACCACGTCGTTCTTCAACACAATTCACCCTAAAGCACTAAGTGCTCCAAATCCAGACTGGTTTACAATAGTGAAGCCACTGACCAAGGTTAATGTGGATCAGGGATATCCCATGATTTTCTTCAAAGCATTGGTTATAGACAGCTGCCCGGGATTTAATCATCCGTCAAAGCACACGCATAAAGCCATGTGTAGGGTATAGAGAGATTCACTATTCATCTCATGGAGCCCAAACTCCCATTGCAATTATTTTCACATGCTGACTTCACGTAATTTGCTTGTTTCTTTCTGGGATTTCAAGGTAACATGAGGAGTTGTGGGAGCTTACACGTAATAAGGTAACCTCATAACTAGGGCTGGGCAAGTTAATGCTAACAATTATTTTATTGTGTGTTAACTGTTTTTATTATTGTTTTTTCATATTTTAAAAGTCCATTCATCCCTGGCTCTGAATCATAGACCGTGCTCTGAATACACAAACAGACAAATAATGGATCACAGGAGGGGTGGGGTGCACTGTAAAAAATGAAGGGTTCCACACAATTCCTTCATGTTGTCCCAACATAAATCGATTAAGTTAACTCAATAGTTTTTTTTTTTTTACAAATTTAAGTGGATTGAACATAAAACAATTAAGTTGCCACCTCACCCCAAAAAACAAACAAACAAACACACATTGTAATCTATGTACTCACACAAATACATCATTTTGTTTTTGGTGTGAATCCAGCATATTATAATACATAAACTGCAACTGTTTGGGGACTGTAGAAGTTGTTTCGCTTTTGCTGGTTTCGTTTACAAGTCTCTCATATAACATACCTACGCAAAGACAGAAAATATAACTTTACAAACTATTGTAAATAAATCATACGAACATTTTAATATTAGTTATTCATGTTACTGAAATTAATTTACAAACTTAATAAATAAACTGTTACATCCCTTCCGTTACTTTTTAATGGTCAAAGGGGGAACGAAAAGGAAAACGTTAAGCCAGCTGTAATTATTGCTGCCATTTACAATAGATGAGGAACAACAAGACACGAAAGTGCTATTTAAGTGAACTTGTTCATTATAAACAAGCTGTGTATTTTTAAATGTTTCTGGAAAAATAAAGTTTCGCACAAAAGTAGCGGTTTAGTTATTTGAATACTTCTATAAAAAGTATTTCTGTTTAGTTTAGAAAAAGACAACGATTTCACAAAAACAATTAACCAAGTTTAGCAGACATAAGGAGGACAAAGGGGAGGGGGACTGTGCCAAACCTCAAATAACTAACCCATTAAACTCTTCCCCTAGAACTACAAAAGAAAACAAAAAGTAAACCTTCAACGTCAGAGACGTCGTATCTTATCTACTCTCTACTTCCAAAGCAAAACTTACAAGTGTGGCACAAACCCTAACCTAGTGTGTATAACTAAAGGAATGCTGCGTGTACATCTCATGACAGAGCTTACCTATTCCCTCTCCTCCGTCTAGAATAATACAGACATACGATGTTCACACTCCAGTTCTTAAAAATTTCAGTATTTGCATGGCAAACAAAGCACACACAGCAAAAAAAAAATAAAAAAAATCAGTGTACTCAATTTAAGTTTAACTCAACACTCCTTGGGTGTACATATGACTCCCTCCGTTTTGGAGTTAAAATCACACTTTCTAAAGTGTGAAATTTGTACATTACTCTCAGAGTTCATTTTAACACAGTAAGAGTTTATTCTTACATCGAACTGGAGTGTGTGTTACCCTTCAAAGTGTTGATATATTACCTTTTTTCCAATATTATCAATTAGTGTGTGTGACAGATAACAGTGATCAAATATGTTGAAAATAGTTTTTATTTATTAAATGTTCATTACTCTTTTTAGAAATAATTTCAATACATTCGACTCTTTGCATTTTAAAATGCAACAAGACATGTTTCAAGTTTAAGTAAAACATACTGGTTTGATCACTGTTTGTCTGAAAGAACCGGTTCGAGTAAAAAAAAAACTGGACTTCCCATCACTAGTGGGAAATACACTGCATATTGGGTTAAAAGTTTAACACTGAAAAAAAACTCTTAAATATACGCTCTTTCAAACTCGTGGATTAAAATGTAGTCTGGTTTTAACACTGAACACCACCAAAAAAATCACACTATAGTTAACACTGGAATTTTTGCTGTGCACCAACAGAAGTTAATCAAACAATGATGGATCAAAGCAAAAAGGGAAGAAACACACACAGAAAACAAAGGTCAAACATAGCTCAAGTTCACACAAAACGCCGGCTATCCCGGACTGATGCAGCGTTTTCCTTATATAGTGTCCCACCATTCTGCAGCGCAACAACTGGAGCTCTTCTCAATTGCGTCATTGCACATCAGTCCGTGTTCCGAATGATTGACATCCAACACAGCCAACCTGCGTATCCTATAAATGCAAAACGAAACCAGCAAAAGCAAAAGAACAGTCTCCAAACTGTATAACGTCATAGATGTAACAGTGTTGCACAAATCTGTGAATGGATGTTTATTTCATTATAGAAATAATGAAATATATAGTATAGATCTGTATTCCCAGCAATTTCTTCTGCATCCAACATGTTGATTACAAGAAATGATTGTTTGTTTACCACCTACAGTAATCAACCCTGACCTTAATAAGTGGCCTTTTTAGGAGGTGGTCAATGATGTTCACTTCATAAACTCTTGGTGCATAACATGTACAGTAAATTAGAAAGGCTGTAGCATGTGATGAGTAATACTCAGCGATTCATTCCACCATGGCGACCCCTGATAAATCATGGACTTAACTAAAGGAAAATTAATTTTTGAATGAATATATGAATGAATAAGTGATACCCATCTTACATAAAGCTCCAGAATAGGGCTGGGCTGATAAAACGGTATCTGTATTTATTGACTGAACATCATTGTTAATAAGGGTAAAAAAAAAGTTTGGTATGAAGCTCTATAGTTTTATTAAAATGTCTAATGCCAATAAGTTTAGGGTTATTTCTAATCAAGGCGCAGGGCTTGCATGTGCAAACAGCAACAAGCACATGGTGTGCAAGCGGCGTACGTGACGTGCTCATTTTCAGGCACACCTAGTTGAATGCTGCGAGCCCACCGCGATTCATGTAATCAATTTGCTTCACACATTGTATGGAATATACACATTTCAGTAATAACAGTGGACTAATTACCTTAGACAAACACTAAGCACCCAAACACCGCAGTGCTTATTGATTTTCTCTATAAATAAATCTTGTATTGGAGCTGCAGCAATGGTTTGTCTTTTTGTCTTACTCTGAAAAGTTACCAAAGACGCCAGGGGAGCGCGATTGCAAAGCACATTGAAAATGGTGTAGGAATCTATGCACCGCGCACTTTTTACTTTATTTTAGACGTGATATGTGAACAGACTCTGGTTGGGCTTTGTCATCGCCACCTCAGGTCAGAATAACAACACACACGAAAATGAGTGCCATGACAAGTAGTGAAGCGATTGTAATTTAAAAAAAGTTGTAAGGATGTTGCCAAAGTGGCTTTTTGGTTTCTTTTCTTGTGCATCCCAGCCACTAGTACCCCATCTGAAAGATTTGTTTTTATACTTGGGGAAAATGTAGTAATTCAACTTCACAATTTGTAATGTTGTAGTATGTATTTGAATAATGATGGTCGGTTCCTTTACTTGAAAGCTCAGATTTGATTATCATAATTTGTTTTGTTTACAGAGTTTGAGGTTTACTGTATCATTATTGACATCTTACACACACTTTGTAACATTTTATTTATCAAGTTTAAGAGTCTCTTATGTTTATTCTATTATAAGACATAAAAGACAGGATATTTCTGTTAATTTTATTTTTGTTTTTGACTATTAAAACTATTTGCCTTAGTAATGTTGGTAAATTAAAATAAAGTTGTTAAATAAATTAAAAAATCCTAATATTCCTTAATGGATTGTAAAAAAATATTCAAAAATTATCGATACCGAATGGTATGAAACATCAGATTTTTTTTTCTACTTTATCAACCAGTCCTACTTCAGAATATTGGTTAATACCTTTAAGCCACTAATTGTATCCCTTAAAACTATTGTTTAATAGTAAAAAGGTCATATAACTATATACATTTTTAAATGAAAATATCATAGCATTAAATACATGCACACAATGGAATTATTACAATAATTATAGGCATATGTTTGAACTAGAAACTGTAATTTTATGCTCACGTTGTTAAAATGCTCACAGTGCATACAAAAATGATAATGATATATGAAAACCTTAGCCTGCAACTTAATGCTATTGGTTACATTTTTGTGATGGCAGGAAGTGAACAGTTTCACACCTCATTGTTTTTTTGGTAGATTGCAGTTTTTGGGGGAAAGTGCTCAGCAATGCTGCTGACTGATGCATTTGTACATGGTTTGTCTTTAAGACACCAGATAGTCATGTTAGCATTGTTAAAAACTTGATTTTCCCCAGTGGGGATCTTAAAAGGCTGTGACAGTAGTACATTGGGATTCCACTGGGAACTTTAGTTGAAGGTTGGGATTTACTTCTTATTGGATGTCTATGAAAACTGTTTATGCAAAGTCAATATCAACCTTGACTGTTGCCATAAAAGGTAAATTCATCCATGGGCATCCCATAAATATTTCAGTTATTTTCTCAAGGTCCAGACAAATGCAATAAAAAATGACTTGTTTTCATCCGTAGAAACTGTTACACAGTGTCTTGACTTTTTTTAACATGTTTTTTTTCTGTTATACTTGTCTTGGTCTTTAATATAGGTTAGAACTATGCTTGTAATGATTCTCCACTGTTTATAGCCTCTCGTAGTTTCAATTGGTCCACTAATGACAGTGGCAAAGACTGTGGCAAACGGTCATGCGTTGTTTGTTGTGACACATTCCTCACATTTATTCGTTTGTTCATTTTTCTTCAGCTTAGCTTCTTTATTCATCAGGGGTGGAACCGCCAACTTATCCAGCATATGTTTTACCCAGCGGATGCCATTCCAGCTGCAACCCAGTACTGGGAAACATCCATACACACTCATTCACACACATACACTACAGTCGATTTAGTTTATTCAGTTCACCTACAGTGCATGTCTTTGGACTTGTGGGGGAAACCGGAGCATCCGGAGGAAGCCCACACCAACACAGGGAGAACATGCAAACTCCACACGGAAATGCCAACTGACCCAGCCGGGACTCGAACCAGCGACCTTCTTGCTGTGAGGTGACAGTGCTAACCACTGAGCCACCGTGTCACCACATTCCTCACATAAACAATTAAAACTGTGTATGTGCGTGCCAAAGTAGACCTTCTTTTATAGCTCAGACCAGACAGATAACCTTCATTGTCCTCATGCATCGATGGACCCTGGAAGCCCAGCACCAGGTAGACAAATACACAATGTTAAAATGCCAGTTTCTTGAAGGTTGGGGCAGTAGTGGATTACAATTCTTCAGGGAACTTTGGATGAAGGTTGGGATTTACTTCCTATTTAATAGCTGTGAAAACTGTTAATGCAAAGACATCATCCTTGACTATTGCCATAAAAGATAAATTCATCCGTGGCCATCCCATAAATATTTCAGATATTTTCTGAAGGTCCAAAGCAATTCATTGAAAATGGTCTTATTTTCATCAGCTCAGACCGATGCACAGAATGTCCCTACTTGACTTTTTTTTGTACCTTTTTCCCCCTCATCTTTTGTCCTGCTTGTCCTGGTCTTTTTGATGCAGAGTATAATATGGTCATAAGGACTCTCCACTGTTTTATAGCCTCTCAAGGTTTTCACTTGATTTCCGGTGAGTTCACGAGTAAAATAATGAATAATGTTCTTTCTCTCATAAAAACCAGACTAGAGCCACTTGTGATGACAGGTTGGAGAGGAATCTGTAATTACTTCAATGTTTTTCTTTCATATGCTCAGGAAGTTGTTTGTTTTTTTTTTTTTTTTTTATAATAATGTGGTGGCAAGGTGCCTCAGTGGTTAGCACTGTCGCCCCACAGCAAGAAGGTCGCTGGTTCGAGTCCCAGCTGGATCAGTTGGCATTTCTGTGTGCATTCAGTTTGCATGTTCTCTGCGTGTTGGTGTGGGTTTCCTCCGGGTGCTCCGGTTTCCCCCACAGTCCAAAGGTCCAAAGACATGCGCTATAGGTGAATTGGATGAACTAAATTGGCCGTAGTGTAAGAGTGTGTGTGAATGTGAAAATGTATGGGTGTTTCCCAGTGCCAGGTTGCGGCTGGAAGGGCATCCGCTGTCTAAAGCATATGCCGAAAAAGTTGGTGGTTAATTCCGCTGTGACGACCTCTGAAATAGAGCCGAATGAATGAATGAATGAATGAATGAATGAATAATAATATGATTTATTCTCATGATTTCAATTCCGAAAAAATATGATACATTTTAAAGAACAGTGTATAATGCTTGTTTTGTTTGTTTGTAATATAATATTTATTTATTTTAATTTTTCACATTTGTTTTTTATTTATTTGTTTTTGTTTATTTGTTTGTTTGGTCATGTATTTATATCTTTATTTTTATTTGTTTGTTTTTATTTATTTATGTATTTATTTTTATTTGTTTGTTTTTATTTATTTATGTATTTATTTGTATTTGTTTGTTTTTATTTATTTATGTATTTATTTTTATTTGTTTGTTTTTATTTATTTATGTATTTATTTTAATTTTTTTGTTTTTATTTATTTATGTATTTATTTGTTTGTTTTTGTTTTATTTATTTATTTATTTATTTATTTATTTATTTATTTATTTATTTATTTATTTATTTATTTATTCATTTATTCATTCATTCATTTAATCATTTATTAACACTGATCTCTTTTGAAACTATAGATAATCATTTGAGATTATTGGGATCTAGAGGAAAAAAAAAAATCTTATTTATTTTTTTTTTTAATGACCGCGACCGTATATGATTTTCCCCTATCCTATACAGTCTCAGTGATTCCGTTTTAAAGGAGAAATTGATGTAATTAATTTACAGATTACACACTTACACATTACACATACACATCACCAATGTTTTAAAGAATTTCGCGAGGTGCGTGCACAGTCAGCAGAGGTGCGCGATGCGGTACCAGGCGAAAGTATAAATCCAGCTTCAATCTGAAGTTATACTTTCGCCTGTCGCCGCATTGCGCGCCTCCACTGACTGCGCGCGCACCTCGCGACACGGACAAGGCTTTTATACTTGCCACGTTCGCCATTGTGATATTCTCTAAAACGACAGGGGGCGGTCAAAAGTAACTGACCGTAAAGTCAGACAGATAAACAGAGAAGTAGGAAGTTTCCGGAACTACGTCATATCATTAATATCATTCACGATTTTTTAACTAATTATTTTATTGTTTTTATAAATTATTTTAATGATTATAAGGATCTTTATAACAATTCAAGATTTTTTTAAATCAAATTTGATGCATCACTTGCTTTTGTTCATATCTTGGACAGTTTTACCTATTTTAGTTTATTAAAATATTAATGACAACTGAACATGGGTTGCTCTACAAATATATTCTTTATTATGACAAGAATAAAAGCAAAAAAATAAAGCACACTTACTAAAAAATAGATTAAGATTTTTAGATTTAGCCCGCTTCACAATTCACACATTACTGTCTGGCTAGTTTCTGTGCTATACTTGTGCTAAAAGGGTAATAATGGTCCAACATTTCTGACCATTATTACCAATAAAGCCTAGAAAAACAGGGCATCAGTGTAAACCGAAAGGTTCAAATATTCATTTCCAGTTTTCAAAGCAATAATTTGTTCATTTTAGTTTTGTAACTATTAAATTGGTTTAACTTCAAAATTGTAACTTATACATCAGTGTAAAACCTATGACTGGTGGACAAACATATTTCTGTAATTGTGTACATGGTCTCCACTTTGCCATGGCCTCTTTTGGCTTTAACAATCCCTCAGGTTTTTCCAAACCGTTTAACATAAACTTTCCTCCTTTCCCACGGCTGTTGCTATTTCTAGCCAAGAATTATTGTTCATCAGGTTATCTGTATGATCATGGATCATAAAGATATGTGTACAGTCATACTGTTTCAGACAAAATCTCTTCAAAGTGGTTCATATTCAACTCCAATCAAACGCGACGCCACGCACACTGTTTGCTCGGGTCTCAAAAAATGGCATGCGCACCGCCAGCCAAAATCATGTTGCGCGCACTCAAAGCGAACTTCGCTAACACCGCGATGACGTCACATTCGCAGTGCGCACTCAAGCGAACTAACGGACGCGTCGAAGACTGTAAAAACTCATCCCACGAGTTGAGACTCCTTCATTTGACACACAACAGCTCCATTTATCCCTTTAATCTTAGAAACTTTGCAGACTTATTCACCAGCATAACAGGAAATATCCGGAAAAGCATAATAGTAGCGCTCTAAATAGCGTCCATTCACTCCCATAATTTGCTTTCACACTGTTCACTGACTCACACTGCCTTCTGCTCAGTAGTCAGAGTCAGAGTCGGGCCCCTTGGGTTCGGCCCTCAGCCGATAAGACTGTAGTAGCAGGCTGATAAATGGCACAGGCTCGCTGTGTTGGTCTGTATCTGTTTTGACAGCAACCTCCCACTTTCTCCAGGCTTTGTGAATGTGTGGAGATTACTAGAACATACGCCGCTGAATTTTAATCTACCTGTCTCCTGCGCTCCCCTAATGAGAGGCGGACTCGTGTGTGCATAAGCAGCTCATCCAACTGCGGACATGACAAACTCCACAAAACATCACATCCAACATTTCAACTGTCTGGGAGAATAAAACATAGACACGCCGGCCAGAAAGCGGAAACTCGTGGCCTTCACATATCAAGATATCATGAATAATATCAGTAATAAATACAAACACCAAAATGATTATTTATTGATAGCCAAGAGTTTTGAGGTGTTCTCTCACTATAGTCTTTTTTTTTCTTTGTACACTTGTAACATTTCAGATAGTAATGGTTTTGTATTGTTTGAATGTCTTTTTTAAGAAACAGGTTCTTAAATTTCTATTTTCTACTTTCAGGAAGAAGTTTTTTTACATTTTTAAAGGGTCTTTAGCACGTTCCTAGCTTTTTATAGGAAAATGAATAAATAAACATCATTGAAAGTTGCTGCATGTTAATTTTTGACTCCTCTGAAGCATATAAAAACCATAACATGTTTGCAGAAATGTAAGAAACATGCTAAATGAACATACTTAATTACTTAAAAATGTATATAAAAAAAAAAACAAAACAATGCTGAAGCCAATTATTCTCCTTGAAAAATGTGCAACCCAGGCTCATTCTGAAAATGTACCCCTGTATACATTTCTGGAGAGTGCCAAATATGTCCCAGTTTTGCAAATATGTCCTATGTTGCAGTTTTTGTTTTCGAGAATCCAACAGAGGCTGCTGTGTACGCTTTTTGAGATCTCAAATTTCTCTTGCGAGTGCCATTCGCGCCTGCTGTTCTAGCGTAAATCCACCAGAGGCCACTGTTGACTGACTGACTGACTGACCGGCTGACCAATAACCCCATCCACCCCCTTCCATAAACCCAACCGATAATGTTTTCAAAAGCACAGATTGACCCGCCCACCCACTTCCCTAAACCCAACCCACAGTGTTTTTAAAAGCAATCCAGATAAAATAAAAACTCTTGTGGTAGCCTGATTTTTTACCATGTTTTCAAGTCTTACCACATTCTCACCCTGTTATTTACTTGTGTATTTTATTTTTTGCCTTTTGTTTTTGTTTTACCTGCTTTCTGGAACCGTTCTTTGCTGGACTCAAACCCTGTCGTACGTGGCAATCTCCAGAAATGTATATAGGAGTACATTTTCAGAATGAACCTATTTTGAAAATGTGTATTCCATGTTGGAATGTCTGTCTTAGTTTTTCTCTGTGTAACCCCACCCCCAGCCAGTTTGCCAAATTATATTTTGGTACCCCTGGTTGCCTTGGCAGAAAACACAGCATATTTCAATTCAGTCTGCAATGTTTTGAATTTGGACAGAAATACTTAATTCTACGACTAGGCAGAACTCCTACTTACAGTACCACACCTTTCAATAACCCCTTTCACACAGTGATACCGGTAAATATCCGGAAAATTACCGGAACGACTTTACTGGTAAATTTAAAAAAGCGCTGTTCACACAGGCAAGGTCGTTCTGGAATTTTACAGAAAAGACCGTTCACACATCCATTCCAAAATACCAGTAAATTCTGACATCATAAACCAGAAATTACCTCTAAATGGCTGCGCTTGTATTTGTAAACGTAACAGGGATCCGGCTTGATGGTTTCACTTTTATTGAAAGCTTTAGCATTCATGCAGCTTATCCCAGAGACATCAAAAGGTAGAAGCGTGAACCGCAGCTAAATGTTTACACATTTGACTACATTACAAATTCTGTAGATGGATAAGTATTTTGAACAACTTCGATGAAAACATATGGAGGAACACTTTCGCATGTCGAGATGTACATAGTATGTGTGTGTGCTGGGGCTCACCGGAGCACTCCTTCACCTCACATGTACAAGCGTCAAGCAGAGCTTGAAAGTAAACAAACAGCGGTTTATCATAAGCATTTTATCGATAATTATTTACACAGTTGGCATCAAGAAGGAACATAGAAAGATTATTTGACTAACAACTATCAGCTAAATGTGTCTGGAAAAGTATCCAAAAGCTTTTATTTTCATAAACAGCGCGTACAGTATGTGAATGCGTCTAAATGTTCTGATTGGCTGGAGTAGACGTTTCTCGTCAGCACATTCTAAATGTGAACCCGCTCCGTCCGGCAATCTTCCTTCTCACACAGAGCAGCATTCTGGCAAATTACCAGTAATGTTACAACTTTTCTTTCCGGAAAATTGCCGGAACTAATTTACCGGTACTTTCAAAAAGGGCCTGTTCACACATACAGACCTTTCCGGAACATTGCCGGTAATTTTCTGGAAAGGTCTGTATGTGTGAAAGGGGCTAATATTATTGAAGTTACCTGTTTGAGTTGAGTTGTTTTGCATTGCAACTGATTTCTACATGCTTTGTATAATACGATGCATCCTGTACTGTTGTAAATATATCAAATGAAAAAACACCAATAATAAATTCATAACAACAATAACTGTTATTATTCATTCATTCATTCATTCATTCATTTTCTTTTTGGCTTAGTCCCTTTATTAATCTAGGGTCGCCAGAGCGGCATAAACAACCAACTTATCCAGCATTTGTTTTATGCAGCGGATTCCCTTCCAGCTGCAACCCATCTCTGGGAAACATCCATACACACTCATACACTACGGACAATTTCATTCATTCATTTTCTTGTCGGCTTTGTCCCTTGCGGGGTCGCCACAGTGGAGTGAACCACCAACTTATCCAGCACGATTTTTACGCAGCGGATGCCCTTCCAGCCGCAACCCATCTCTGGGAATTTCCACACACACATTCACACTCATACACTACGGACAATTTAGCTTACCCAATTCACCTGTACTGCATGTCTTTGGACTGTGGGGGAAACCGGAGCACCCGGAGGAAACCCACGCAAACGCAGGGAGAACATGCAAACTCCACACAGAAACGCCAACTGACCCAGCCCAGCCGAGGTTCGAACCTGCGACCCAGCGACGTTTTTGCTGTGAGGCAACAGCACTATCTACTGCGCCACTGCGTTGCCACTACGGACAATTTAGCCTACCCAATTCACCTGGACTGCATGTCTTTGGACTGTGGGGGAAACCGAAGCACCCGGAGGAAACCCACGCGAACGCAGAGAGAACATGCAAACTCCACACAGAAAAGCCAACTGACTCAGCCAAGGCTCGAACCAGCGACCTTCTTGCTGTGAGGCGACAGCACTGCCTACTGCGCCACTGCATCGCCACTGTTATTATTATTATTATTATTATTATTGTTATTAATATTATTAATCTAATAATCTAATAATAAATGTAAAATGTAAAAATAATAACCATATCATTAATAATAACAATATTAATAACAATATTAATGATTTAAAAAATGCTCAATTTCATT
>LR812519.1:12152793-12207793 GCA_903798195.1 Danio kyathit
TAAAGGTGCCGTTGACTTTTCCACGGATGTTGGTAACAACCAAGGAAATTAATATATGCAAAGAAAACAAATCTAATTAGTTTATAAATTAAGTTATGCAAAATAAAATGAAATGACGCAGGGAAAGAGTATTGGACACATGAAGAAAGGGAGGTGTAGAAAGGCAGTGAAAGCCCAGACAGCAGCTGAAATTTCTCAGTATTAGCAACCCTCTGCCCTTCGTCATCATAAATGAATATTAGCTGCAACATCTACATTAGCAGGATGATGAAGATGAAACCAGGGTGGACATTTCAACAAGACAATGATCCATGAACACTGCCAAGAAAACTCTCACATGCTTTCAGAGAAAGAAAATCAAGCTGTAGAATGTTCCAGCCAATCACCATCATTTTATGTTTGCAAGGTTTTGGTTTTTACCAAAATCTGGTTCAATTCCTTGTTAACAGGTCCTTTGATACTTATTTCCCCCGCTGTACTTAAAGTCAGTAAACCCATTGACATATCTTAATTTTTTATAATTATGCACATAGTTTGTTTACCTAATAATTATAAGGTGACGAGTTTACTCTGTTTTTTAAAGTAATTTAAACTACTTTTACAGTGTAGGTCAATACTCTAAGGCAGTGGTTCTCAAAGTGGGGGTCGGGACCCCCCGAGGGGTCGCGGGACAATGAAGGGGGGGTCGCCTGGTCATTTCCAAAAATCTATTTATTTTTATTAAACCATAAGAGCTACCATATTTTATCCATAACCTACATAAAAACATAGTCGTTTACAGTTACTATATACTATATAGTTCTATTGGATTGCAACCCCTGGGGGAATTACATTATATTAAATTACATTATATTTCTGGCACATTTACAGCACTGACATACATTAAAAAAAAAATTAAACGAAGAATAGACTTGGGTCTATTGGTGTGTGTGCGCCATTGCATGCAAGGTTTCTGTATTTATAACCCCCTCAGAGGATATTGGGGGTCGCGAGTCACTGGCATTTTATTTGGGGGTCGCGGGCTGAAAAGTTTCAGAACCCCTGCTCTAAGGCACTGATCATCAACTGGAGGCCCACGGGCCAAATCCGGCCCGCTGAGCCGTTCAGTCCGGCCCGCGACTGGATTCCAAAATTGTGAGGATAAAAAAGAAAATAGTGGTGCACACTATTAAAGCAACAAAAAATAACAACAACTGAGTCTCTTGTCAGAATAACCACAATTTATGACTATATTTAGGCTACACTTTGAAATGAGGATAGACTCAGACAGACCATACACCGTTAAGCATTTATTGTTTCAAACAGGTATTAGCATAAGTGAAGACCGGGTGGGGTGTAGGTGGAGTGCGCGCAACATGTGTGTGATGAAGAGCAAGGGGGGGATGAGGTGGAGAGAGGTGCATGACGTATTTGAGGAGCGAGAGGAAGACGGCGATTTCCAGGATATTATCATTCATTTGCGGGCATCCGGGAGTATCTATGCATTTGCGGGAGACTCACAGAACTTCCGGGAGACTTAGGATGTCTGCCTCAGGACTAAAAAAAGGAGGAAAAACTATCTGGCACAACCTAAAATAGCATGGTAAATGAATAACCTGGTACCAGAAGAAAACAGGTCACAAATAATGTTCGCACATCAAATGAAACGTAAAATAGGCTTGAATTCAAAAACACAATTTTGAAACGGGCTACTCACAGTGCTTAATCAATGGCTAAAGTTACATTTCCCCTTGTTGACTTAGCCTAGTTGAGTTGAGGCAAAATATCTATCACTCCTAGTGGTTGACTGTAGTAGGTGATGAGAGCCTGAACCAAATGCCTTCAGTTTTGTAATAAAATTGTATTAAACGTATAAACATTAAACATAATGTTAAGCCAAAATGAGATTTTTATTTGATTTTCTTCTTGGGGGTCCGGCCCCCAAGGAGACTGTCTTGTAAAATTCTGGCCCTCTGACAAATATAGTTGATATGACCCCCGCTCTAAGGAGTCATGCTACATGATTCACAGTACATGATTAGCTTTGATGAAAACAAAAATATATTAAGTGTAGTTTTTTGCCAGCAGCTAGCTCTCTGTGACTCTCACACGGTCGCCCACTTAAGCTAAGCAGGCCTGGTCAGTGCCTGGATGGAAGACCACATGTGAAAGCTAGGTTGCTGCCAGAAGTAGTGTTAGTGAGACCAGCAGGGGGCGCTCAACCTGCGGTCTGTGTGAGTCCTAATGCTCCAGTATAGTGAAGGGGACTCTATACTGCTCACCGAGGTCCTGACTTTCTGTGGTCGTTAAAATCCCAGGATGTCCTTCGAAAAAGCGTAGGGGTTTAACCCTGGCATCCTGGACACATTTGCCCACTGGCCTCTGTCCATCATGGCATCCTAACCATCATAATTGGCTTCATCACTCTTTCTCCTCTCCACCAATCAGCTGGTGTGCGGTTTTCTGCAATATGGCTGCCATCGCCTTATCCAAGAGGATGCAGCACACTGGTGGTGGATGAGGAGATTCCCCCCAATGTGTAAAGCACTTTGAGTGTCCAGAAAAGTGCTATATAAATGTAAGCAATTATTTATTTTATTATTTTATTATTAGTTTTATTAAACACTCTTATGGTTTGTATTTCAAGAAATAGTGGTGGATATGAACATATATAAGTAGGAAGACATATTAGAGAATTATTCAGGATTTGGCATAAATCTTTGCTATATTTTTGTTGTTTTTTGTGAGTATCGCAGTACTGCTGGTAGACAGTCTGGTGAAGATATGCCACGGTCTGACCTGTTGGCCCTCAGACTCAAGTCAGGCTCTGTCAACTGGGATTAGTGGACTGTTTAATGTGGCCAGCAGGGAAGCATAAAACAAACGGCCTGCAGAATCTCCCTCGTGCTTTCTGTCCTGGTGCTTTTTTAGGACAGCACTGAGAGATCAGAGGCAAAGAGCAACAGTTGACTGACTCGCAGGGCATTTTCTACAACATCCACCAGATATGAAAGACTCCGAATACATTGAGTTGTAAGAGAAACATACGGTGTAGGTTTTTTTTACCAGCATACATGCCAACAAATTCACATTCCTGTTATAGTCTACATTTATTGGCATCTCATTGTGCAGTTGTATTTTGCTGAAGTGTCCGCTAATGATAATTAAAGGGATAGTTAAATTCTGCCATTATTTACTCATCCTTCACTTGTTCAAAACCTAGTGTTTTGTTCAATTAAGATATTTTGAAAAATGCTGGTTGCTGGGACTCAATGACTTCCATAAGATTTTCCGTAACACTTTAAAACAGTGGTCTATTAGTTAATGTATATACTAGTATGAACAAACAATTAGTAATACATGTATTACTCTATTTTTTTCAACTTTGTTAATGCTATTCAAGTTAAATGAAATTTACACCTAACACCTGATCTGCTCCTGCATCATTAACTACATAGCATAGGAGATTGTTGTCACCTTAGCAGCCAATGGCCTTGCTCCTCATCATTTTAAATGCTGATTCTATACTGGTAGCTGGGGCGAGTTTTTGAAGACCCTCCTCCACCCCAGCTCCACCTGTGTTCAGATCTACGGGGGTTACATATATGTTTGCAGCAGCAGCATGTTATATTCTCAGATGGCATGTCTGTGTATATACTGGCAGTAACAGGTCTTGGTACTTGCTCTGACATAATAATAATTAAAACAGCAGCAGCATGGCAGATCTATTCCGCCAAGACCAAATACATCAACATTTCCCTATACATATTCATTACCATACTAAATCTCGAGAGTGTTCATGACAGAAATAACATTAGTTTGTGTTATCTCATTGTGAATTAACTGATGTTATCAAGCACAACTTTGGATTTTAATAACAGAGGTAATGTTGAACTATGACTAATAAATGCTTTGCAAGATTATTCATACTCTGTAAAAAAAAAAGTTGGCTCAAAATTGTAAGGCAACCTGCTGCACTGCTTTTTTAGTTGACTCAACTTAAATCGAGTCAAGTGCAGCATTTGGGTACTAAAAAAAAAGAACTGTGCAGCAAGTTGCCTTACAATTTTGAGTCAGAAATTTTTACATTGTTCTTTGCAATATTATTCATAAATACATGAACTAACATTAACTCATGAACCATTATTCTATAGTGTTACCGTATTTCTATTTTCCTGCTATGGAAGCGAATGGGTCCCAATAATCATTCTTCAAAATATATTTTTTGTTTGTGTGTTCAGCAGAAGAAATAAAACTCATAATGGTTTAAAACCACACTAGAGAAAGTAAATTATAAGTTTCATTTTTAGGTGAACTAACCCTTGAATCCATTATTTCAACCTAAAACCTACACTGTAAAATATCAGAATCAGAAAGAGCTTTATTGCCAGGTATGTTCACACATACGAGGAATTTGTTTTTGTGACAGAGCTTCTACAGTGCAACAGAATTACAGACAGGACTAAAAAACAGATAATAAATATATTTTAAAAAGTAGTGAATGCAAATATACAAATTCACAAGTGTGTGTACAGCTATATTACTATATACAACATAATATGTGCAGCTGTTATGTGCAAACTGGCATGTAAAGTGTTTTGTTAAATAAGTGTATATGTGTATAAAAGTGTATAGCAAGTAGTGATGTTGGTTCCACAATAACTATCATCAAGTGGTCATGAGATGGATTGCCTGAGGGAAGAAACTGTTTCAGTGTCGGGCTGTTCTGGTGTGCAGTGCTCTGTAGCGTCGACCAGAAGGTAAAAGTTCAAACAGGCAGTGTGCTGGGTGTGAGCGGTCCAGAGTGATTTTGGCAGCCCTTCCTCTCGCTCTGAATAAGTACAGTTCTTGGAGAGTAAGGAGGGTTGTACCAATGATTCGCTCAGCAGTCCGAACTATTCGACGTAGTCTTCGGAGGTCGGATTTGGTAGCTGGGCTAAACCAGACAGTTATTGTTGAGCAGATGACTGATTAAATGATGGAGGTGTAGAACTGTTTAGCAGCTCCTTTGGGAGGTTGAACGTCCTCAGCTGACGAAGAAAGTACAGCTTCTGTTGAGCTTTTCTGACAATGGAGTCAATGTGAGTGTCCCACTTCAGGTCCTGAGAGATGGTGGTGCCCAGGAACCTGAATGACTCCACTGCTGCCACAATACTGTCCATGATGCTCAGTGGGGGGAGAGCAGGGGGGTTTCTCCTGAAGTCCACTATCACCTCCACTGTTTTGAGCGTGTTCAGCTCCAGGTTGTTGTGACTGCACCAGACAGCCAACTCCTTAACCTCCTGTCTGCGTTCCTGGGTTCCTCATATGCTGGGTTCCTCACAATGAATTAGTGTTGGGACACTTTGAAGGAATTAAGCTAACATATTTGTTTTTTTTTAAGTGGATTGAACATAAAACTATTAAGTTTCCCCCCAAAAAAACTCAAAAACTGTGTTGTTTCAGCTCATTTTAAGTAAATAGTTTGAACAAAAAAGCAAGGATTATTTGTTTTGAGTCTACACTATAAAAAATGCTGGGTTCCACACAATTCCTTCATGTTGTCCCAACACAAATCGATTAAGTTAACTTCATTATTTTTACAAATTTAAGTTGATTGAACATAAAACAATTAAGTTATCCACAAAAAACCCTCAAGAATTGTGTTGTTTCAGCTCATTTTGAATAAGTACTTTAAACAAACAGCAAACATCCTTTTTTGAGTGTATAATGTGTGCTTTGCAGATCTTTTAGAAAAGCAACAGTGGTGTAAGTAAAGCATTATGGCCGCTGCTTTGTTTTCATCTTGTGCTCTCAGTGGCCTTAATCTTCTGCTAAATGACATGATGGATTTGGAAATGAAAGCAGGAGCCTGATGTTCAAAGGATTATCTGAGAGTGCTTTATATCACCTCTCGGTAATCAGATGTTTAGGTAAATCTGGGCTGTTCCTGGTCAGGGGAAAGATATGAAATCAGCTCTCAGAAATACCTACTTTAGTACACATATACACATATATTCCTTAATGAAGACAACTGTTTTAATTACTCATTCTTGTTCAAATCATGTTGCTACACCATTCATTCATTCATTCATTCATTTTCCTTCGACTTAATCCCTTTATTCATCAGGGGTCGCCACAGCGGAATGAACCCCCAGCATATGTTTTACACAGCGGATGCCTTTCCAGCTACAACCCAGTACTGGGAAACACCCATACACACTCATTCACACACATACACTACAGCCAATTTAGTTTATTCAATTCACCTATAGTGCATGTCTTTGGACTGTAAAGCGGAGCACCCGGAGGAAACCCACGCCAACCCAGGGAGAACATTCAATCTCCACACAGAAATGTCAACTGATCCAGCTGGGACTCGAACCACTTATGTAGTATATAGGTGATGCCTATGTGCACATATACAATGAAGTGTGTTTGTGTATTAAGTGTATGTGTTATCCTCAAGTTAGTCATGAGTAATGCAAAATTGACCATGGTAAACAATATAGTTAACATCTTGATAGTATCATAGGGTCTGAGTGTTTGACGCATTCAACATACTGTATTGTATGGACTCAGACCATAATTAGGTGCTGTGTTGTGCTGGAATTGTTGGACATATATATTAAAAAAGGCTTTTAAGTTCATTTTTATTGCACAAATAGTTAAAAAAGAATGCTTATATTTTTAGTATTTCACATTTTTTCCACATTTCCTATATGTTTCTATTTTTGGGCACAAATAAAAAAATATAGAGAGAGACAAGCCAAACTAGTCTTGAACTGCTTAGATTAAGAAGCTATTAAAAAAAAAAATACAAATATAAAATTTCCCCCAAAATCCATTCAAGGTGCTTGGGGGAGTCAAAAAAAGTAAAAACCTCAAAAAAAAAAAAAAAAAAAAAAACATTGTTCAATTTATTTAATTATTTTTAATTTTTTTCCAAGTCCTAAATTTAAGGTAATTTTAACAATTGGGGACTCGTCCGGGATGTAATTGTTGGTTTCTTATGAATGACTATACTTATGCATATCTGCACTGTAAAAATGTTAGGTTCCACACAATTTTTTCACACAAATATTTCCCAACACAAATCGATTAAGTTAAAGTAATCGTTTTTACAAATGTAAGTGGATTGAACATAACACAATTAAGTTGTACCAAAAAAAAAATTAGAATTGTGTTGTATCAAGAAGTAGTTTGAACAAGCAACAAATGTCATTTTTTGGAGTATGTACAAAAACATGTAATATCATGGTTGAGGTCTCATTGAAAAAGTAGTGTTAGATTTCCAACTCTTAAGGTACTTTTAACAATTGGGGGCTCGTCCGGGATGGTCTTTCAATGAAAGTGTTTTTATTGAAAGGTTTATTGTAATTGTTTTGTTTATTGTGAATGGCTATGCTTATGCATATCTGTGTCAAGCATATTTTGGCTGGCAATAATGCACAAAAATATGTAGTATCACGTGTGAGGTCTGCATTTAAAACGCATGCACATATTTCTCTTTATGAAGATGATCTGCATGGAATGAATGATAATTTTAATGACCGCAAGGCACCACAGCTTGAGTTCTGTGAACATCTGTGTCTGATTTCTGAACACCGTCAATGCAAAGACTCATTAAATGTTATAACACTCAAAATTCATTAAATCCACACAGAAGCTGAGTGTTTATCAGCAATCAGAAAACCCGCACTTACTATACAGTAATGCTCATCTAAATGGCACTCCAACAACAATGACAGTAACTAATTGGTTTCATTTCACTGCTGTGAAATGGCTCTTAAAGATAAAATTGCAGGAATTCTTTAAATCAAAATACATTTTTAAAATCCGTAAAAATGCCCTATATTAGCCAAATTGATATGATAAAACCAAAGCCATAATTATTACTGACTGTATTGCTGTGTTTAGGAAGGAAGAGCTTAAATTCATAAACATGGCTTTAGATATATACCCAAAAATTCAATTTCTCAATCCAAAATCTGAAGTTAATTTGCATATTTATTTAAATCTAGTATGAATATATCAGGGCAACGCAGTGGCACAGTAGGTAGTGCTGTCGCCTTACGGTGAGAAGGTCGCTGGTTCGAGCCTCGGCTGGGTCAGTTGGCGTTTCTGTGTGGAGTTTGCATGTTCTCCCTGCGTTTGCGTCGGTTTCCTTCGGGTGCTCCGGTTTCCCCCACAAGTCCGAAGACATGTGGCACAAATAAATTGGGTAGGCTAAATTGTCTGTAGTGAGTGTGAATGGGTGTGTATGGATGTTTCCTAGAGATGGGTTGCAGCTGGAAGGGCATCCGCTGCGTAAAACAAATGCTGGATAAGTTGGCGGTTCATTCTGCTGTGGTGACCCCAGATTAATAAAGGGACTAAGCTGAAAAGAAAATGAATGAATGAATGAATATATCATGTATTCAGTCTAATAATACATGAACTAATATTGTATGTGTGTGAGTGTGCCTGCTTTGTAAAGAGTGTGTGTATTGTAAATGTCAACATATTTGTGTATAGTGCAAATATGAAACATATTTGGTTGTTTGGAAATAAAGTAAAATATGTTAAAATAAAAATAATAACAAATGTATAAAAAATAAATAATAATAATAATAATAATAATAATAATAATAATAATAATAATAATAATAATATAAAAATAATAATGGTCTGAGTTAGGTTTTACTTAATAATAATAATAATAATAATAATAATAATAATAATAATAATAATAATTGTAAAAACAATTATTATTATTATTTCTATTATTATTATTATTATTATTTTTATTTATATAATTTTTTTAGATGTCAAGGTAATAATAATAATAATAATAATAATAATAATAATAATGGGCAACCCAGTGGCGCAGTAGGTAGTGCTGTTGCCTCACAGCAAGAACGTCGCTGGGTCGCAGGTTCGAACCTCGGCTGGGCTGGGTCAGTTGGCGTTTCTGTGTGGAGTTTGCATGTTCTCCCTGGGTTTGCGTGGGTTTCCTCCGGGTGCTCCGGTTTCCCCCACAGTCCAAAGACATGCAGTACAGGTGAATTGGGTAAGCTAAATTGTCCATAGTGTATGAGTGTGAATGTGTGTGTGTGGAAGTTCCCAGAGATGGGTTGCGGCTGGAAGGGCATCCGCTGCGTAAAATCGTGCTGGATAAGTTGGCGGTTCATTCCGCTGTGGCGACCCCGCAAGGGACAAAGCCGACAAGAAAATGAATGAATGAATGAATAATAATAATAGCAATAATAATTACTATTCTTCTTCTTCTTCTTCTTCTTCTTCTTCTTCTTCTTCTTCTTATTGTTATTATTATTATTATTATTATTATTATTATTATTATTATTATTATTCATGTTCTTTATGGCTTAGTCCCTTTATTAGTTAGGGGTCGCCACAGCGGAATGAACCCCCATTATTATTATTTTTTATTATTGTTTATTATTATTAATATTAATATTTGTTTGTATTAGGTTTCACTTATTATTATTATTATTATTATTATTATTATTTACATAATAATAATAATAATAATAATAATAATCATAATAATCATAATAAAGTATTAATAATATTTGTTTGAATTAGGTTTTACTTATTATTATTATTATTACTATTACTATTATTATTATTATTGTTATTATTATTATTATTATTATTATTAAAAACAATAGCACCCCATTGACCAAATAAGGAGTAACTAGTTTATTCAAAGAATACTAAAATACTTTTGCTATTTAAAAAACCAATAACATTTTTTTCTGCATCAAATTTCACATTTCACGTTATTATACTTGTCTCATTCAATTGCTAGTGAAATTAACTAACTTTTCTAAATGTTTTTGTTATTATTATTTTATATATTTTTCTAAAACATATATAGCGCTGATTATAACTCCTCCAAATGATGCATAATATTATTTAGACAGTGTCCATCAAAATAAACACCGATCTGCATACTCATGCATGCCTCAGCATCAGTCAAGAGTATCGGCATATGTCCAGTCAAGCTGTTTATCCGTATCCCGTCACCAGGATCGACATGAGCTGTTCCTGCTACATTAAGTGCAAACCTCCTTTCAGGGGTTAGAAGGAGAGAAACAGCGGCAGAAAATTGTCTGGGACGAGTCATTAAATCCTCTGTCTGCTTAATACAAATCACTTCCACCTGTGTCTCAGCAGCAGGAGCCGCCTCGCTGCCCACTGAGAAATCCAGCACAACCAGCTAATCAATCTGATGAAAAAGCCTTTATATTACAGTGACTGTAGCGAAGCACAGCAGCACATGGACACATTTGCGTCATTGAACGTTGCGAAAAGGATGTGGATTTATTTGTTAGAATGAACCTAAATGTGGGTCTTTATAAGCTTAAATAAAGTTTTACAGAAAATGAGAAATTTTATAGAAAGGAAAATGCAAAGTTTTAGAAAAAGAAAGAAGCTTGGACAGAATGTACCATGTTGTCATATTTGATGAACCTGCACTTTAATTTACTGGTAGGCATTTTTATTATGTGGCCTTAACTAATATATTTGCATTGGAGAATTAATAAACATACTTTTTGCTTTCATATTGTATTGTAAAACACCTTTGGTGTAATTACTGTACATGTAGTTTTGTTTTTCTTGTAGTTGTTGTTGTTTTTTTCTGGTAAAACTTTAGTTTAAGTAACAATTCACAACATTTACTAATGGCTTATTACCTGCCTCTTATTAGGATCTTAACTGTTTATTAGCACTTATAAAGTATGATCTTATTTCACATCCATAATTCTACACTGTAAAAAAAATCCTCGTTGCCTGGTTAAATTTCTAAGCTGAATTAAAAAAAGATTAGTCCATTGAACTTTTATTATGTTAAACTGACTTAAAACAGCTTGCACAACTTAAATTAAATTAAAATTAGGTTAGAACATGATAAACATAGTTACAATGACCTTAAAACATATGTTGGCAGGACTAATTGATCGTATAATTTTTTTACAGTGTACCCAATACCTAAACCCAGGTACTACCTTACTAACTATTAATAAGGAGCTAGTTTGTAGTTTATTCAGCTAAACGTCTTCATTTAAAGTCTTCTTAAGATTAAATATTGTTTTTTTTATGTGGTTGGAGAATAGAAAGAAAAGAAGCTTGGACAAAATGTACCAAATTGTCATATTTGATGAACCTGCCCTTTTGCTTTACAGGTCAAACTTTTTTTTTTTTTTTTTTTTGTGATCAACGTTTTATTGTCTTTAGATTAACAAAATTAATTACATTCAAACAGGTCACACTTTTTTATTATGTGGCCTTAAATAATATATTTGCATTGGAGAAATAATTAACATACTTTATTTGTTTATTTATTTATTTATTTATTTATTTATTTATTTATTTATTTATTTATTTATTTTTATTATTATTTTTTTGCTGTAAAACACTTTTGGTGTAATTACTGTACATGTAGTTTTTGTTTTCTAGTTAACAATTTACACCGTTTACTAGTGGCTTATTACCTGCCTGTTATTAAGATCTTAACTGTTTGTTAGCACTTATAAAGTATGATCTTATTTCACATCCCTAATCCTCACTGTAAAAAAAAAATCCTGGTTGCCTTAAATTTCTAAGCAGAATAATAAAAGGATTAGTCCATTGAACTTTTATTATGTTTAACTGACTTAAAACAGCTTGCACAACTTATAAAATGAAGTTAGAACATGATTAACTTAGTTACAATGACCTAAAAACATATGTTGGCAGGACTGATTGATCATATAATTTTTACAGTGTACCCAATACCCAAACCCAGCTACTACCTTACTAATAATAAGCAGCTAGTTTGTAGTTTATTAAGCTAAAAGTCTTCATTTAAAGTCTTCCTAAGCTTAAATATTGTTTTTTTTTTTTATTTGTTTGGAGAATAGAAAGAAAAGAAGCTTAGACAAAATGTACTATGTTGTCATATTTGATGAACCTGCCCTTTATTTTACAGGTCACACTTTTTATTAAGTGGCCTTAACTAATATATTTGCATTGGAGAATTAATTAACATACGTATTTTTTGCTGTAAAACACTTTTGGTGTAATTACTGTACATGTAGTTTTTGTTTTCTAGTTAACAATTCACCCCTTTTACTACTGGCTTATTACCTGCCTGCTATCAAGTTCTCAACTGTTTATTAGCACTTATACAGTATGATCTTATTTCACATCCCTATACCCAATACGTAGACCCAGCTACTACCTTACTAACTATTAATAAGCAGCTAGTTTGTAATTTATTGAGCTAAAAGTCTTCATTTATAAGCTTAAATATATGTTTATATGTGTTTAGAGATTAGAAAGGAAAATGCGATGTTTTAGAAAGAAAAGAAGCTTGGACAAAATGTACCCGCCGTAATGCCCTGACCCTAAAATTATTATAAAAAATAAAAAAAACAGCCAAACTAAAGCAAATAAGACTTTCTGAAGAAGAGAAAATATAATAAGAAAGGCTGTGGAAAAAGTGTGAAAAAAATGCAACTTGAAAAATAATTGTAAAATAAAACACACAGGAGTGCTAATAACTATTTTTAAACCATATTTTCTTTTTGATAACATCATGGTTATGTCATATTTCTTTTAGAAACTCTTTTAAAATACCAGGGTTCATACAGTCCTGGAAAACCTGGAAAAGCCATGGAATTTTGCTGTACATGGAATAAAGTTTGCTGACATGGAATCAAGATGTAGTATGCACTGCACTTTAACCAATTTATACTTGAAACAATACTGCCTACAACTATGTGTACACCTATTCATTGTACGTATCGCTGTCAACATTGCCAATTTTACATCGTCTTGTTTTTTTTTGGGAGTATGAGTTGTATGTTGTTGTATTTTGCACTGTCTGTATTTTGCATTGTTGAACCTAAGATTTTCACTCATCATAGCACACGTGCTGCTGATGATGTGACAATAAAAGTGATTTGATTTGATTTGAATTTTGACAAGATATTTCCAGGCCTGGAAAAGTTAGAGTATAGTCTAGTGGATCAAAAAGGTTTTTCAAAATTGTGTTGAATGGTTGGTGCCAATCCACTTGTTAAGTGTGACGACACCCGAAGCGGCTTCCGGGTCCAAGAGCTCTATCAAACTGTATGGGAAGACTCATCAAATGGTAATAATAAACGTTACAAAGCGCTGTAATGTAATGTGTGTATTTATATAGCGCATTTATTGTGTATGGCCATACACCCAAAGCGCTTCACAATCATGAGGGGAGTTTCTCCACACCACCACCAGTGTGTAGCATCCACTTGGATGATGCGACGGCAGCCACAGGACAACGGCGCCAGTACGCTCACCACACCAGCTATTGGTGGAGTGAAGAGACAGTGATAGAGCCAATTCGGTGGATGGGGATGATTAGGAGGCCATGATGGGTAGGTGCCAATTGAGGGACTTTGGCCAGGACACCGGGGTTACACCCCTACTCTTTATGAGAAGTGCCATGGGATTTTTAATGACCACAGAGAGTCAGGACCTCGGTTTAACGTCTCATCCGAAAGACTGTAATACTTTCACAATCATGATCACAATATATATACAGTATATATATCCATTCCTAATATCCTATAGCCAGAAAGTGATTATTTTTTTTATAAATTGTTAAAATATTGGTGTCTGTGATGTAGCAAGTCCAGAGACATACACACTGTAAAAAATGCAGAGTTCCACATAATTCATTCATGTTGTCTCAACACAAATCAATTAAGCTAACACTTTTAATGAATTTATGTGGATTAAACATAATAAAATTAAGTTGTCCCAATGAAATCTCAAGAATTGTGTTGTTTCAGCTCATTTTAGTTAAGTAGTTTGAACAAGCAAAAAAAAATATTTTATTGAGTGCACCATGATTTTATATAGATATAAAGATGACTAAAAAGTGATCATAAACGAATATTTTCTCAATTCAGATGAGTAGCGGCTTGGACCCGGAAATATTCCATATGTCACTACTTAACAATCAGATAGCCTAAGGGTTAGTGCATCGACACATACACTCAAAAAAAAATTACTTAAAAAGCTACTTAAATGAGTTGAAACAACACAATTCTTGAGATTTCTTTGGGACAACTTAATTTTTGTATGTTCAATCCACATAAATTTATTAAAAGGGTTAAGTTAACTTAATCGATTTGTGTTGTGAGACAATGTGGATGAATTGTGTGAAACCCTGCATTTATAGCACTGAGGTGCTCACGGCAACCCGAGTTCAATTCCCGGCTTGTGGTCCTTTGCCGACTCTTCCCCTCTTTCTGCTCCCCATACTTTACTGTCTGTAATCTCCACCTTAGTCAGCTCGCAGTAAAAAACAAAAACAAGCCACGCCCACTGTTTCAGTTAAAATTCCATTTCTGCGTCACAATACGGAAAAAAAATAGTCGCATCTTCTGGTTCATATGGATTTTAACCTCTAAATCAGTGGTTCCCAAAGTGAGGGTCGGGTGATTGGTGATTTCCAAAATCTAATTCATTTTATTAAACTATTAAAATTACCATATTTAAAAAAAATAGTAGTTAATAGTTACATTAAAAAAACAACATACACATAAAAAGCAATCAGCCTTTCATTTTTTTGTTTTTGTTTTGTTTTTTGCGACCCCTGGAATGATAACATTATATTAAAGACACAGCAAATTGATTTTATGGCAGCAGGTTAAACTTTCTGATCCCTTTACGGCACTCACGTACATTAAAAATAAACACAGGCCACAACTGAACATGGAGGATGGTCTCCGAGTGGCGTTCTTCAAAATTAAATGATGAATAGACCTGGGCCT
This sequence comes from Danio kyathit, assembly GCA_903798195.1. Taxonomy (NCBI): domain Eukaryota; kingdom Metazoa; phylum Chordata; class Actinopteri; order Cypriniformes; family Danionidae; genus Danio; species Danio kyathit. Next base: position 12,167,565 of record LR812519.1, read on the forward strand.
GTTGGTATGTGTGTAAGGTTTATATATTTATAACCACCTCTGAGGATATTGGGGGTCGCGAGTAACTGGCATTGTATTTTGGGGGTCACAGGCTGAAAAGTTTAGGAACCTCTGCTCTAGATGATGAAGGACATTATAATGAAATCAGCAGTAATGTTTTCATCTCTCACCCCTTCAATCATTACAAAACGTTAATGGTTTCATACACACACATTTACACACATTCACAGACGTCTCCAAAACTCAGGGATTTTTGACTGTTAACAAAGTTTTTGGATTTCAGTTTCAGACGTCTACATCAGTAAGAATCCTTCGGCAGCAAGCAAACAAAAACTTCTTTATAGGAAAAAAACACATTCTTTTCTGAAGATATTCACAAAACAACTCTTAAAAGTGTGTGTTTATAGGAGCTGCTCGCCACAAGACAAACGTTTCTTCCTCTCTCAAACACAATTGTCAAGTTGATTGATGACAAAGTGTTTTCTTCTACGTCCTGAGTTTGTAGGTTTTACCCCGAGCAAATGCTTGTGTGCTGTTTGTGCTGATATTAAGATGGATTCACCAGAAAGTAAAGGCAAAATCATTACTTTTCTGTCTGTGGTCCTGATCTCTGCGGTCCAACGATGTCATTACGCCGATGACAAAAAAAATATGAAAGAAAAGATGTCCTGGTTTGCCCTCCGCTCTGCTTCCTGAGGTATAAATGAATGAAGGCTGTATGAGCAGCGCAGCAGATGACTGGATTAATGCTGTTTCTGTTGGCAGCAGTTTTACACAGGAACTTCAGCAGTCAATGAGAGAGACAGACTAACGACATCAATACTGTAGACAGAGACAGGGGGGGACGTGTGTCTGTGTGTGTGTGTGTCTATATTTTAAAGGGAAAATTTGCATCCAGAAGTGGACCAAACCTGACCCCTAAATTAAATGAAATTAAGTTTATTTTAATTTAATTTAATTTAATTTAATTTAATTTAATTTAATTTAATTTAATTTAATTTAATTTAATTTAATCAATATTTAACGAAGAAAAAATGCACAATAATAACACTAATTATAACTAGATAGTAAAGTTTGAGGACAAACTTTATGGTGGCTTGAGAAAGCCTGTTAGAAGTAGTTCATTTAGTTTTAAAAAGTATCAAGTTGGCTAAAAGAATGTTTAAGATCCCTGCAGTCAACAATGTAACCACTGCAAAGACTGAAACAAGCCAGTAAAAAGCTTTAAAGTTGATCCCTGTGTATGAGATTTGTAATAGCATGATACTACTATGAGTTAGCATGATTCTAGCATGAATTAGCATGTTGTTAACATGTTTCTAGCATAAATTAGCATGATTCTAGCATGAATTAGCATGTTTCTAGTATGAACTAGCATGTTGTTAGCATGAATTAGCATGTTCCTAGCATGATTCTAGCATGAATTAGCATGATTCTAGCATGAACTAGGATGTAGCATGAATTAGCATGTTAGTAGAATGATTCTAGCATGAATTAGCCTGTTTTAGCATGATTCTAGCATGAATTAGCATGCTACTAGTGTGTTTCTAGCATGAATTAGCATGTTTTTAGCATGATTCTAGCATGAATTAGCATGTTACTAGCATGATTCTGGCATGAATTAGCATGTTACTAGAATGATTCTAGCATGAATTAGCCTGTTTTAGCATTATTCTAGCATGAATTAGCATGTTGTTTGCATGATTCATACATGTTACTAGCATGATTCTAGCATGAATTTACCTGTTTTAGCATGATTCTAGCATGAATTAGCATGTTACTAGCATGATTCTAACATGCATCAGATTGTGTCTAGCATGAATTAGCATGCTACTAGTGTGTTTCTAGCATGAATTAGCATGTTTTTAGCATGATTCTAGCATGAATTAGCATGTTACTAGCATGATTCTGGCATGAATTAGCACGTTACTAGAATGATTCTAGCATGAATTAGCCTGTTTTAGCATTATTCTAGCATGAATTAGCATGTTGTTAGCATGATTCATACATGTTACTAGCATGATTCTAGCATGAATTTACCTGTTTTAGCATGATTCTAGCATGAATTAGCATGTTACTATCATGATTCTAACATGAATCAGATTGTGTCTAGCATGAATTTGCATGTTGTTAGCATAAAAAAGCATGTGCTAGCATGACTAGTATGTCATTAGCGTGTTGCTAGCATGTTTCTAGCAAGATTAGCAGGTCAGTAGGATGTTAAACTATTAGCATGTGTTAGAATAGCCACAGTCTATGGCACAGTTGTTAGGGTGCTGAAATTGGTTGCTAAGGAGTGGCTAGTACGTTTAAAGGTCATAAGTGATTGGCTGCTGGCTAGATTGAGTTGAATGAGGCCACACTCTAGTCCAGTGGTGGGCAAACGTTTTAGACCCGAGGGCCACATCAAGTTTTGCAAACCAAGTGAAGGGCCACATGTCAAATCCTTCAAAACTTTTATTTATAGTGGCAGTATGCATGGAACATGTAATTTCGGACATAAACGTGTTACATTAACACACATTTTTTAATAGTTATTATTGAGTCATATTTACAAGTCAAATTAATTTGCACTGCTATTTTTATTTACTTATCAATCATCACAAAACAATAAAATAATTCCTTATAAAATATAATAATAATAATAATAATAATAATAATAATAATAATAATGTAATAATTTTTACAGTGGAGAATAGAAAAGATATTGTCTGATAAAAAAAATCTCATATTAACACATTAAAAATAATTTGAATGTTTGCGTGAAAAATGCCGACTTAGGCTGTTAGTCTTTAAAAACAGCTTTCTTGGCGTATTAGACATACCGCTTTTTGTCTGATATTGGTGAAGAAGTATTTTGTTGCCCATTCTTCCTTAAACAAACGACATTCAGAGTAAATTTTTCTTTTTTTGTCTGACTCATTTTCAGTCATTAATGGTCGGGTGCATTTTAATATCCGAGAGTGTGTTCTAATTTTACTGGTTGCGCTAACTGTACCGCGTGCAATACTGCCATCAAATGGCGTTCACTTGTATTGCATCTACTAATTCTGAAACCAAACCGTTACTCAGAAGCAGCATTTTAAAAACTCCCTCGCGGGCCGGATGAAAGAGTTTAGCGGGCCGCATATGGCCCACGGGCCGTAGTTTGCCCACCTCTGCTCTAGTCTGTAGGACAGTCTGATGCAGAGTTATAAGCTCACAAAGTTTGACCCAATGTTAAGTCAATGGGACTTTTGGGAGTTTTCTGGGTCATTTTTTGGAAAAGTCGAATCAGTTAGAAAAGATATAGCAACCTGAGTCAGATCAGTTTGAAGGTCTGACGAAGGTTTGAAGTATAAAGCTTGAAGGACTTAGGAGGAGATACACTTTAAAATTAGTCTCAGAAGACGGAAGAAGAAGAAGAAGAAGAAGAAGAAGAAGAAGAAGAAGAAGAAGAAGAAGAAGAAGAAGAAGAAGTTTATGTAGATAGAATATCAGTATAGTGGCTTTCTCAAGCCACCATAATAAAATAAACACATAAAAATAACCTAAAAATAAAATTAACAATAAATTAAATAAAATTAAATTAGCTTTATTTTTATTGCATATGTGCTTTTATATCAGTTCCTAAACCTCAAGAAATCTTTATTATCACTGACAGTGTGACAGTGAGTGTTTCCTGCCAAAGGAAACTAATGGCCATGTGTTTCACACCCGCACTCATGAGCATTCATGATTCATTGGACATGCACTTACACACACACGCACACACGTACACACACACACAGACGTTTACAGTTGTCCTCTCTGGCAGTGTCCAGCTGATGTAGCAGATGGTTCTGGTTAGACCTGGAAGGTGTTTGATGGCTGGAAAAAGGTGTATTTAATTGCATGTCAAGACTGACACCTCTGCCAGGGTTAAAGGAGCCTGTCTGGTTCTGTTCGCTCTCACTGATCCTTCAGCCACGACTCATCACTGTCTCTGCAAATCAGCACTAATTATAAAAAGAAATAAAAACAATATCTCTTCACTTGGCCTAAATTGACATCTCAGAACAGCATAGTAGTTAACATGTTAAAGTGGAAGCGGAAATGACATTTCTGGTTACTTTATTGAAAGTAAAATACATTTTTTTCACTATGTATAGGCAATATCAGAGTGGGAAGTGTTTTCACAATAGTTTAAACATTGATGAGCTTGTTTATTTTGCCACTGCATAGGTTGTATGGTTAGTTACATTTGTATTACTTGTATTTACATTTTTTTTGCTCTCCAACAGCAACTGCTTTAATGACAGATAGGTTGGTCATACAGTTAATTATTAAGGTATGTAGGAGAAAATACTTTTTTAATATTTATTTAAATGTTAGTTTTATTGTAATTTGTTTGTTTTACAATTTTTATTGTACTATAAATCATGCACTTTTCTGACTGCCCCTCAAAAACATTCTGTTTATCCTTTATTAAAATGAAATGTTATCGAAGAGAATATGGACAATTTGAATCATAGTTTAATACACCTTTAAAGAAAACTGAATAATAATGATTTTTTATTAAATATTTAATAAATAATTCTAATAATTATATACATACACACACACACACACACACATATATATATATATATATATATATATATAATTCTCTTTTATCTTGTTTAGTGTTCTTCATCTTCCCACAATAAACAAATAAATAAACAAACATATAAATAAATAAACAAACAAATAAATAAATAAATAAATAAATAAATAAATAAATAAATAAATAAATAGATAAATAAATAAAAGTAAAGAAGTACATAAATATGTAAATACATAAATATTAGATGCAACATCCTTCAGATTATCCATTGTTACTTTGAGGCAGTGTTGCCAGGGTTTTTCTGCAAGGATTCCGCACGATTGCAGTTGCAAAACAAAGTTGCAGGTTGAGTTTTTTGGGGGATACTTTCATTAATGTGCCAAGGCCACCAAAATATTTATTTTTTTAGCAAATACAACATAAAAAATGTTTTGTTTTGTTTTAACCATTGATCCGAGTGAATACCTGGCAACCCAAAACCCATGTTTGCAGCATGTGAGTGAGAAAAACTCTCTAATGGCACATTGTAAATTAAATGAGTATAATATCAGTTACACCGACATCTGATGTTATTTAATGTGTCAGTATTCAGTCAGTACTTTAACACATATACTTTATCTACAAGTATGTGTATTACTGAATATCAGAGAAAATTATAAACATGTCGTTTTGTGAGAATTCATCAATTGGAGAAAATAAATAGGCTTTAAAAACCTTTTAAGTGGTTGGTTTTTGAGTTGTCACTGGGCTGTATATAGTCTTGGACCAGGCAACCCTGCTTAGAGGGATCACTCTAAGAAACAAAGGCAAAGGAGTTTTTGAGATGCCCAAATGAAGCCTGGCATCGCTAAAATTCCAAGCCAGGATTAGTCTCCAGGATCAGTGAAACAATCCCATAATTCATTAATACCTGCTCACTGCTCAGCTGGGTGAGAATGAAATGAGAAGCTGACATTAACGTTGTTGCCAAGCTCACAGGCTTTTTAATTGAAAAAAAGCTGAAAATGCCTCTTTTATCTGGTTGTTGTGGATGGCAGATGTTTAGCGCTGCGAAAGCAGGTCAGCGGAGGCACAAACGCACATGAACCTTCGCTCACTAATTTGGCTAATTAGTTTCTTAAAGTAATGACCTGTGTCTTTCCACACAATATGTGCGATGCTGGAGCGTCCATATGGAGAAAAAAAGATTTATGATTGTGGCCCGAGGACAGCGCACACACTGTTTACAGAAGCTATGCTGCTTTGGAAAGTTTCCAGTGATTTTATTTATTTATTTGATTTTTTGAGCATTATATCCACCTATTTTTGTTGACTTTCATAAGTGCGGTTATTCAAGGCTTGCTATTAACAACCAGGGTCAGAATTCAGTTTTCCATGAAGGGTAAGGGGAACTGATTTGCATTATTTTCTACAGTGTTTTTGTACACTATCTGACAAAAGTCTTGTCCGCTATCCAAGTTTTAGGAACAACAAATAATAACTTAACTTCTAGGTGATCATTTGGTATCAGAAGTGGCTTATATGAAAGGCAAAAGCCTCTAGATTACGCTTATTTTACCAAAATAAAATATGATCATGCCTTGATTTTTAATTATTTAATTAGGACAGTAAGGTCTGACTTTGCTTAAACAAAAGTCTTATTACTTAACAGAAATTATGTACAGTATAGAATATAAAGTAATGGTGCAGTGGAAAAAGAATGAATATTATGTATGACTCCCATGAGCTTGGAGGACTGCATCCATACCTCTCTGCAATGACTCAAATAACGTATTAATAAAGTCATCTGGAATGGCGAAGAAAGCGTTCTTGCAGGACTCCCAGAGCTCATCAAGATTCTTTGGATTCATCTTCAATGCCTCCTCCTCCATCTTACCCCAGACATGCTCAATAATGTTTATGTCTGGTGACTGGGCTGGCCAATCCTGAAGTACCTTGACCTTCATTGCTTTTAGGAACTTTGATGTGGAGGCTGAAGTTTGAGAAGGAGCGCTATCCTGCTGAAGAATTTGCCCTCTCCTGTGGTTTGTAATGTAATGAGCAGCACTAATGTCTTGATACCTCAGGCTGTTGATGTTGCCATCCACTCTGCAGATCTCTCGCTCACCCCCATACTGAATATACCTCAAACCAGGATTTTTTCTTCACCAAACTTGACTGATTTCTGTGTAAATCTTGGGTCCATGTGAGTTCCAATAGGTCTTCTGCAGTATTTGTGATGATTGGGATGCAGTTCAACAGATGATTCCTTTAAAAAAAAGTCTACCTTCTACAACTTTTCCAAATGATCAACTAGAAGTCAAGTTATTATTCGTTGCTCTTACAACTGGGATTGACGACAAGACTTTTGTCAGGTATTGTGATGTGTGTAGTTATATCTGGGTTGCCTGTTATATCAAATACTTACAACAAGTTTTCATGACAGAAAAAAAGTGTATTTTTGACTGTTTATTTACATGACAAGGGCATTTTGGTGATTATTATAATATATTTTTTGTCCTTTTTTCTTGGCCTTTTTCGGTTTGCCCATGATATCCGATAGCATTAACAGTGTCACATCACGTACTGTCTAATTGAGGTCAAGAGCATCAAATAAAAAGCCAGAAGCGTTTGAAAGGGCGGGACATGTCAGATACTATAGAGCATTTGATTGGTCTGAAGATTTGAAATAAGTCATTGATCCATTAGGCAAAATTGACAAACTCCAAAATTTGAATGTTTTTATCTTCTAAATGCAAAGTTTGTCTCTGTTTTAGCACACATTAACTTATAGATATCCTTAAGACTAGGGATTATTTTTATTTATTTTGTATTTTTTCATTGAAAAATTATATAAGGCAAATGTTTGAATAAAAATTTCAAAATATGAAATTAATATTAATTAAATATAAAACTCTTTAAAAAAATAAATAAATACATATTGCTAAATAGAATCCAAAATGTACACAGTGTATTATTGCTTTTAATATTGTGCTTATATAAATTATGAAAAAGTATTACTGTAAACAATGTATTTTGTGGCACCATGATATAAACAATACAGCATAACATTAAACAAGTTTTTTTTTTTAATTTTGTACATACAGTATACAGTTGAAGTCAGAATTATCAGCCACCCTGTTTATTTTCCCCCCAATTTATGTTTAACAGAGAGAATATTTTTTCAACACATTTCTAAACTTAATAGTTTAAATAACTCATTTCTAATAACTGATTTATTTTATCTTTGCCATGATGACAGTAAATAATATTTTACTAGATATTTTTCAAGACGTTTCTATACAGCTTAAAGTGACATTTAAAAGCTTAACTAGGTAAATTCGGTTAACTAGGCAGGTTAGGGTAATTAGGCAAGTTATTGTATAAAGACTGTTTGGTCAGTAGACTATTGAAAAAAAAAAAAATAGGCTAAAGGGGCTAATAATTTTGACCTTAAAATGCATTTAAAAAAAATAAAAAAGTTATTCTAACCGAAATAAAACAAATAAGACTTTCTTCAGAAGAAAAAAATATTACCAGACATACTGTGAAAATTTCCTTACTCTGTTAAACATAATTTGGGAAATATTTAAAAAAAAAAAAAAAATCAAAGGTGGGCTAATAATTCTGACTTTAACTGAATGTATCGTCATATTACACAGCCCTACTTAAGAATAACATTCTTAAGATTCTAACATGTCCCATATTTATCAGGGGTCGCGACAGCGGAATGAACCGCTAGCTCAGTGCTTAATTTGTGAATTGCAGGAGGGAGAGGTTTCGCGCACGAAAGTAAAAAGCCGGGGAGGGGGATGGGGACGTTAGATGGCGGAGGGGTGTCACGGACGAAGGACAAAAGTGAAGAGCAGGGGGTTGTCGCGAACGCAAGTGAAGAGGGTTGGGAAGTCCCGGAAGAAAGTGAAAGTGAACAGCAGACCGGGGATGAGGGCGGTTGAGGAGGGGGATGGGTAAAATGAGGTGCCGGATCAGATTTCAGAAGTGCTGGATCCGTATCCGGTCTGTTCCAGCGCAATTAAGCCCTGCGCCAACTATTCCGGCATACAGTTGAAGTCAGAATTATTAGCCCCCCTTTGAATTTTTTTTTCTTTTTTAAATATTTCCCAAACGATGTTTAACAGATCAAGGAAATTTTCACAGCATGTCTGATAATATTTTTTGTTCTGGAGAAAGTCTTATTTGTTTTATTTTGGCTAGAATAAAATCAGTTTGTAATTTTTTAAACACCATTTTAAGGTCAAAATTATTAGCCCCTTTAAGCTAAATTTGTTTTCGATAGTCTACAGAACAAACCATCATTATACAATAACTTGCCTAATTACCCTAACCTGCCTAATTAACCTAATTAACCTAGTTAAGCCTTTAAATGTCACTTTAAGCTGTATAGAAATGTCTTGAAAAACATATAAAAATAATATTTGCTGTCATCATGACAAAGATAAAATAAATCAGTTATTAGAAGTTAGTCATTAAAACTGTTATGTTTAGAAATGTGTTGAAAAAAAATCTTCTCTCCGTTAAAAAGAAGTTGGGAAAAAAAAATAAACAAACTGGTGGGCTAATAATTCAGGGGGGCAAATAATTCTGACTTCAACTGTGTGTTTTACACAGTGGATGCCCTTCCAGATTCTAACACTTAAAAATATATATATTTTTTATTTTCACAGGCTTTTCAATTTAGTGTTTCGTGTTTTTAGATGTAAAGACTTTGTGAAATGCAAAGTTAAAGTGTAAAGCACATTCCAGTTCCATATAACTACGTGGAATAATTTCAGGGTTTTTTTTTTTTTCACAGCCAAAAAACAAATCAAATCAAACGTCTTTAATTAAGATGCATAAGAAACTAGTCCTACACACAGGAGCAGTTTAAGTCTGTCAAATGTCTTGAAATACAACATCTGAACAATGACTTTATGTGTGGTAGTTCTGTGTAATAATTGGCTCTGGTCTATTGAATTTTTAAACAGTAATAAACAACTGCTGTGTAACTCCGCTTATCATGGCTGCATCGCCACCTCGGGTGGGCATTATTATCTAATAATTTGATGGCGTCAACTATTGCTTACTTCATTTTCCTTTTTCAACTTCATTGACCTCTTTTGTCTCTCTTTTTCTAGTGTGTCCCGGCACTGATAACAAGCTCAGCACGCTGTCAGACATGGACCAGCAGTACAAAACTCTTCGGAAGTTCTACGAGAACTGTGAGGTGGTCATGGGTAATCTGGAGATCACCAATATTGAGAGGAATCGAAACCTGTCTTTTCTTAAGGTGAGATTACAGTATCACTGGAGTCTTTAACAGCTTTCTATAGTAGTTTTTATAGGCGTAGCGTTTAATGAAGGGCTCCACAATAGGCTATTATAGATTTATGTTGGACAGATGGCATATTTAATTTGATTTATATGAAAATGAGGTTGTAGGGTTACTAGTGCTCTCTGCTTTATATGTTGTAAAGATCATAGGTTATTTTTACAATTCATATTAAATTTGTTAGTTGTAAGCACTGTTGCCTGACGGCATAAAGGTAGCTGGTTCGAGTACTGGCTGGGCCAGGTGGCATTTCTGTGCGGAGTTTGCATGTTCTCCCCATGTTGGCGCGGATTTCCTTCAGGTGCTCCGGTTTCCAACACAGTCCAAAGATATGCGCTATAGGTGAATTGTATAACCAAAATTGGCTTTAGTGTATGAGTGTGTGTGTGTGTGTGTGTGTGTGTGTGTGTGTGTGTGTGTGTGTGTGTGTGTGTGTGTGTGTGTGTGTGTGTGTGTGTGTGAATGAGTGTGTATTGGTATTTCCCAATACTGGGTTGTGGCTGGAAGGGCATCCGCTGCGTAAAACATATGCTGGAGTAGCTGTCGGTTCATTCCACTGTGGCGACCCCTGATAAATAAGGGACTATTTAGAGAATTACAGTTATTGAATGCATGAATAATCCAGAGTTTTGTTTGCTTTTGAGTTTTTTTTCTGCAATTTAGTAAGTTAACGTATACATGCTATATAAATTAATCAATTACTCTAATGAAATAATCAGTTTGTATATTATATTATTATATAATGTATATTTACATATTTACACATTAGCATTTAGTATGGTTTCACATTATATGAAACTGTTTTGGTGAATTTTTTATTTTTATTTTTTTAGGTTCATCTTAGGTCAGACATTAAAATATACATAATATTGAAACATATACAGTAGGTATAAAATTCACCAAACAAGGAATTATCAGGAAAACATAATTATACACTAAATAAGTATAAAAATAAAAGGTAAAATACCACATATATAAACAAAGATATACAAACATAAGATAACAAGTATAAGAATAAAATAAATAAATAAATAAATAAATAAATAATACAAAGAAAGGGAAAAAAAGCAATTACGATATAGGTATCTCCTTAAAAAAGTTTAGAAAAGGGCTCCTGACTTTCTGGAACTGTTCTGGCTTTTGTTTTATTGCGAACCGAATCTTTTCCATTTGAAGAGCATGTAAGAAATCAAAAACCCATTGCCGATAAGAAGGGGGAGCTGCTGACTTCCAATTCATAAGAATAAGTCGTCTAGCCAGTAAGGTTGCAAAGGCTACACTATCGGCCTGTAATTAATTTAATTCAACATATTCTGGCAGGATTCCAAACAGTGTTGTTAAGGGGTTTGGGTCTATTGACAATGAAAAAACAGCAGAAAAACACCTGAAGACTTTGCCCCAAAAATCAGACAGTTTCAAACTAGACCAGAAAGTATGTAACAGTGTGGCTGGTTCGGTTGTACAGCGAAGGCAAGTTGGGTCAAGATCAGGGAAAATTTTATTCAGTTTAGTTCTAGACCAGTGTATTCTGTGCACAACCTTAAATTGAATGAGAGTATGCCTAGCGTTTATTGATGATGAATGTATTCTTCCAAGAATAAGATCCCAGATTTGTTCTTCAATTGTAAAATTCAGTTCCTCCTCCCAAAAAGCCCTCAGTACATGTGTTGAGGGGGACTGTTTTGTGTTAATAATAGTAAAGATTTTAGAAATAACCCCTTTTGAAGAGGTATGAAGGTCGAGTATATCATCAAGTATACTTTTATTTGGCCAAATAGGAAAATTAGAAAACTGCTTATGGATAAAGTTCCGTAAATGAAAGTATCTAAATAAATGAAAAGTGGGTTGGTCCAATTTTTCCTGAAGTTGAGTAAAAGATGCAAAACTATCATCTATGAATAGCTGATCAGTAATTAGACCATGTTCCCTCCAGATGTTAAAGGCCCTGTCCTTTAAAGAGGGTAGAAAGGATATATTGTGAAAAACTGGAGCAGTAGTAGAAAGGTCTTTCAGATGTAGAACAGAACGAAACTGAAACCACTGTTTTGGTGAATTTAATTTGATGTGGATATTAAAATTAGATGTCTTATCTTTAACCCACAAATATATCAAAAATGAACAAATTAGATTTAAATGTATTAGGAGAGAACTACACCTGTAACACAAGGAAAATGAATAAATGAATGAATGAATGAATAAATGAATGAATGAATGAATGAATGAATGAATGAATGAATGAACTGATCACCAGTCAAACTGACTAAAAATATTAAGTTAAGCTTTCTATAATAGTAGAAACCTGGTTAACTGATTAAAATGAGTTAAAGTGACATAACATTTGTTGTTATGACCTTTTGTCATATAGCTTTTTTTTAACAGTGTATGATAATCTGAATTTAAGAAGTGCTTTTTTAAAATTAACCATTTTCTTTAGCTTTAGCCATTTCTCTGCTGAAAAGTTGAGTTAAAAAGATGATTTTTCAAATTTTAATCTTTACTAGTTTAGAGGTTTTGTTATATTATATTATATTATATTATATTATATTATATTATAATATTTTATATTATATTATATTATATTATATTATATTATATTATATTATATTATATTATATTATATTATATTATATTGAAATATTTTATTTTATATTATATTATATTATATTATATTATATTATATTATATTATATTATATTATATTATATTATATTATATTATATTATATTATATTATATTATAATATTTTATTTTATATTATATTATATTATATTATATTATATTATATTATATTATATTATATTATATTATATTATATTATATTATATTATATTATTTTATATTATATTATATTATATTATATTATATTATATTATATTATATTATAATATTTTATATTATATTATATTATATTATATTATATTATAATATTTTATATTATATTATATTATATTATATTATATTATATTATATTATATTATATTATATTATAATATTTTATATTATATTATATTATATTATATTATAATATTTTATATTATATTATATTATATTATATTATATTATATTATATTATATTATATTATATTATATTATATTATATTATTTTATATTATATTATTTTATATTATATTATATTTACGTCTGTTACATATTTTATTTAAATATTGATAAAATAACAAATCATACAAAATAAATCATAAATAATAAATATCAATCATGTCTGGTATAGACAGGTTATTTTTCAGCAGATGTGTTTTAATCTATATTTTCTTTTCATCTTGCTCTTCATATCAAGGTAACTGCTGGTCTGGTAGAGAATAGGGGCTCGAGTCTGCGTTTCCTTTGATTATCTCTAAAGTAATGTAGTGTAGTGATCAGGGATGGGGGAAATTAATCAGAACCCTCTTAAGTTTCTGAATCTTTATTAATCAGTGAGACAGAAGGAGAATAAAAAAATACAATTTAAAAGTTTTAATAAAAGAAAGTTGAATAAAATTATGGGTTCCAGCAAGTAGTTTTGAGAATAGTTCAGGACATAATATAATCTTTATGCTAAATAATCTGTAGCAAAAATTAGATAATAAATAATGTATTTTTTTTCAAAAAGTGAGGCTGATTTTATGATCAAAAACATGTGTTATAATTTCCAGTGTTATGAAATTGTTTGTAGTGTCCAGTATTTTTTATTGTTATTTTTTAATAATAGCATTTATTTCAAATAAAATAAATTTTGTAGCATTATAAAAGCCATTTTGATCAATTAAATGCACCATTGTGGAATAAAAGTATGTTTTTGATCAATCAAGCAATCAATCAATATATTATTGATATACTGATAATAATAAATATATTAATAATAATATTAATAATATATATATATATATATATATATATATATATATATATATATATATATATATATATATAAATATTATATAATATTATATAAATATTATATTATATTATATTATATTATTATATTATAATATATTATTATATTATATTATATTATTATTATTATATTTATAATAATATATTAATATTATTATTATTATTATTATTATTATTATTAATAATAATAACAATAATAGATTTGAAATATATATTTATTTATTGATTGATTGCTTGATTGATGAAAAACATACTTTTATTCCACAATGGTGCATTTAATTGATCAAAATGGCTTTTATAATGCTACAAAATTTATTTTATTTGAAATACATGCTATTATTAAAAAATAACAATAAAAAATGCTGTTTTATATATATATATATATATATATATATATATATATATATATATATATATATATATATATATATATATATCATTTTTTTATTTTTTTTATTTTATTTTTGTTTTGTTTTTTATTTTATTTTATTTTCATATTTTATTTTATTCATTAATTCCTTTATTAATTAATTTATTAATTTATTCATTCATTCATTCATTCATTCATTATTTTATTTTACATTTTGTCTTATTTTTATTTGTTAATTTTTTTATTTATTCACTCATTCATTCATTCATTCAATTTTATTTTATTTTATTTTATTTTATGTATTTATTCATTAATTCCTTTATTCATTTATTTATTTATTCGTTCATTCATTATTTTATTTTATTTTATTATTTTTATTTTACATTTTGTTTTATTTTTATTTTTTTTATTTTTTTATTTATTCACTCACTCATTCATTCATTTAATTTAATTTAATTTTATTTAAATTTTATTTTATTTTATTTTATTTTATTCACACTAAAAGCATGTCTCTTTGACTTTACTTTGTTTCCTACACTGACAAAAAATATTAAAAGATGATTCTTTGGATTTACTAAAATTATTAAGCTAAGTGGTTGTAAACAATTTATTTAGGCTGAATTTAAACAAACAAAATAAATACATTTAAGCCCTGTAAATTGTTTGAAATAATGTTTTCGCCTGTTGTCCACTACTGTATATGATAGTCAGCTATTTTTGCTCATTGTGTCAGTTAAGTGCAGCAGAGACTGATATTTGTCTTTGCCTGCAACTGAAATATGTGAAGAATGTAAACCTTGTGGGTTGATGTTGTTCAGTGGTGTGGTTTTCTGCAGACGGAGCAGGATTTTCAGCGCAATGGTTTGTATCGGGGTGTAATAATGCTTCAGTTGTTCTGGCTGCTCTTGTTCTCTTACACGGGTCATTCACTCCAGTCTCTGCGCTCATTCTGAAGACTGAAGTGGTTTTAGGCGGCAGTGAGGAGACTGAGATTGTCTTGAAGAATATCAGTATATGACACAGAACAATCTAGTGCTCCAGAGTTTCAGGTGAATGGGTTGGAAAGCTCAGAGGAGCTTGTTTCCCATCCAGTTACAGTATATATTTAGTTTGCATGCCATACATTATATTACATTGTTGCCTGCCCACTTTTTTTCAGAAACAACACAAAGGCTTTGAGGAAAACCTTTCACACCTGTTGTGTGCTTCAAACTAAAACTATGCAAAACTTTTTGTCACATAGATGTTAGAAATTTGTATCATGCACTCACTGGCCACTTTTTTAGGTACACCTTGCTAGTACCGGCTTGGACCCCCTTTTGCCTTCAGAACTGCCTTAATCCTTCATGGCATAGATTCAACAAGGTACTGGAAATATTCCTCCAAGATTTTGGTCCATATTGACATGATAGCATCATGCAGTTGCTGCAGATGTGTCAGCTGCACATCCATAATGCGAATCTCCCGTTTCACCACATCCCAAAGGTGCTCTATTGGGTTGATATCTGGTCACTGTGGAGGCCATTTGAGTACAGTGAACTCATTGTCATGTTTAAGAAACCAGTCAGAGATGATTCACGCTTTATGACATGCTGCGTTATTCTGCTGGAAGTAGCCATCAGAAGATGGGTACACTGTGGTCATAAAGGGATGGAATTTAGATATTTGATTGATTGATTGATTAATTGATTTTTTTTCCTTAAAAAAGAAAATGACAAACAAACTTGAAACTTGAAAAACAAACTGAATATTTTATGCAGAAATATTTCAAATTACAGATTGGTTGCAAGCATCATTTCATGGTGCTTTCTTTTGACTGTTCTATAGATGCCAATGCCTTAACTTGAAATTAAACTCCCATGAAATCAAATTGTCTCATTGTACAGATTGTAAGCAGGCCTGAGATCAGTCATTAATCAAACTCAAGCATACGAGAGGTGATTCTTCTGTTCACTGGTTTCCTCGGAGGTTTGTGTGATTGTGTTTGAGATTTAAAATCCACTTCCAGAGAGTTTAATCTTCAGTAAAAACCTGTTTTTCATTCTAATGCTGCTGTTTTTTCCTTCTGTTTTTAAAAAATTGAATTAAATTGTATAGTTTATAGTTTGCACTTTTATTACCATATTCTGCTTTATTACCAAAAATGATTTTCTTATTTAGAGTTTTTGTATCGTTTTTAGTCCAAATATCTTCAAATTAATTTTTTTATTATACTTTATTTATATTCATTGACAAGTAAAAAATATTTTCTTGTTTTCAGAAATAAGAAGTCAAAATAAGGTGAGTTTTCCTTAATACAAGTAAAATAATTTGCCAGTGGCATAAACAAAATGATACATTTTTCAAGCAAAAACATTATTATTATTATTATTATTATTATTATTATTATTATTATTATTATTATTATTATTATTATTATTATTATTATTATTATTATTATTTATTTATTTATTTTATTTTTTATTATTATTTGTTTTATTATTATTATTTTATTATTTTGATTTTATGTTTTGCTTTTCTAGTATGTAGTATGTAAACTATGTAAAATCTTTAAATGTGCATTACATTAAAAAAAATATATAATTTTTTTTATTTAATTAAATTGTATTCTTTGCACTTTTATTACCATATTCTGCTTTTAAGGGTCTTATAGAATCAGTAACTATGTAAGGTCTTAAAATGTGCATTACATATTAAATTAAATTAAATTAAATTAAATTAAATTAAATTAAATTTAATTAAATTAAATTTAATTTAATTTAATTTAATTTAATTTAATTTAATTTTTGTTTTATTTTATTTACAGCATGTCTCTTTGACTTATTTTTGTATAAAGGTAATTTTTTTTTACTTTTTTTAATTTAATTAAATTGTGTTCTTTGCTCTTTTATTACCATATTCTGCTTTTAAGGATGTCATAGAATCAGTAACTATGTAAGATCTTTAAATGTGCATAACATACGATAAATAAATAAATAAATAAATAAATAAATAAATAAATAAATAAATAAATAAATAAATAATTTTATTTTTGTTTTACTTTATTTTATTTTTATTTATTTTATTTATTTTTTATTTATTTTTATTTACAGCATGTCTCTTTGACTTAATTTGTATAAAGTAAAGAAAATAAATCTTACTTTTTTATTTATTTAAACTGTATTCTTTGCACTTTTATTACCATATGATAAACAAATAAATAAATAAATAAATAAATAAATATATAAATAAATAATTTGCTTATTTAATTTAATTTAATTTAACATGTCTCTTTGACTTACTTTGTATAAAGTTAAAAAAAAAATCTTACTTTTTTTTAATTTAATTAACTTATTATATATTCTTTGTACTTTAATTATCATATTTTGCTTTTAAGGATCTCATAGAATCAGTAATATCTTTAAATATGCATTACATATATAACAAATAAAACTGTGTTTTTAGTGTCCAGTGTTTTTTTTTTTTTTTTTGCATCTAATGATTTTAAAATACCAGCATTTATTTGAAATAAAGTAATATTATAAAAGCCATTTTGATAATTTAATTTAATTTAATTTAATTTTTTATTTATTTTAATAAAATTTTTAATTTAACATCATTAAATGTGCATTACATACAAAAATAAGCTTGCACAAAATTAAGGATCATTTCTTATATGACATTATTATATTCATAAATTATTATTTTTTTTTCAAGAAAGCAGATCACTCATCTAAGGTTTGTCCACTAAAATGCCTTATAGAGATATAAATGTCCCTTCAACGTCTAACTAACAAAAGCAAGCATCATCCATTGTTCATGGCTGTAATGCAAATCTATTTTAACAGAACCAACGAGTCCCACCATGCCTAATTCAAATTCCTGCATTAACAAGGAATGCATAAACAAAGAGAATAAAATTATACTAGACATCAAGACATCAATTTATTCATTGGTACATGCTTTTATCCAAAGCATTAAGGTATGAATTTTGTAAATTCATGCATTGCCTGTGAATCAAACATAACCTTGCTGTTGATGGCTCTGTGAAGTAATGCATTTTCAGCTAGTCTCTTTTTTTGCATTCTTTTTTAAAGCATCAGTTTATGTGTCCTCTACCCCTTTCTGTACAGCTCAGTATAAGGGCTACATTGCAAACTAGCAATTTAAAAGGTGCCTGTAATTTTTCCTCAGAGAGAGAGAGAGACAAAGAGCCACTCCTGTATTTCTGCTCTAGGATTTTAGACAAAAATAAAATGTAGAAGAAGGTTTTTTCCAGTGATATACTGTCCGGTGGAAGAGCAGTATTAATCACGGTGATGGTCTAACAGCTCTGCCTCATTATCACTCTGTCACTGTGAGAGGTTTAGGCAGTTTCAGTGCAGGACTGAGTGTTACTGCGAGCTCTAAGTGAGTCATTTGTTAGGGCTTGCACATCACTAACTCATTGCTACAGCATTAGCTACAGCATTGAGATACCAGAATTTCGGATTTGATACGATACCTGTTTTATTTTTATTTATCTGTTCTATAAATAAATAATGTAATATGAATCTAATATCGGTATCGATACTAAGGTCGTACTCACACTATGTACTGTTGCCTTGAACCGGACCTAAGCACGCTTGTCCCCCCTCCCGTCTCCTCCGACGGCCCGCACTCACATTACATTCGGGCCTGGGCACGCTTTCGTCATCGATGACGCGCTGTTCAGAAGCGCTCTCGCTCAGCACAGTGGAGATTTCTTTAATTATGTCGTTTAAGTCGTTTGATATGCAGCGACACGCAGTCAAACATTTCGCTGAACAGATCAGCCACTTTTGACGCTCATAAACAATCATAAAGTCCTCCTGCTGCAGGAATTAGGAGGTTTGCTGAAGGTGCAGCTGTCGTGCAGTGAGGGGTTTGCGTCTTTAATAAACTACGACTTTGTGTTCATTGAACAGGACGAATGATTAATTAATCCATATGAAACAGTCGCTTAAAAGTCATGTCTCGTTTTCAGTTTCGGGCTCGGGCGCGTTTTGCACTCACACACAAGCGTACCGCGCCAAAGCCCAAGTGAACCGCGCTCTGGCACACCTCTTCCAACCGGGCCAGGGCCGGCTAAGTGTACCGTGCCTGACCCCGATTCAGAGCACTCACACTTCTCTAACGATCCGGGAAACGGGCCTGGACACGTTTCGGATAGCATAGTGTGAGTACGCCCTAAATCGAGACAAATAACCAGCCTCAAAATTTAAGGAAATTGAAAATTTAAGATTAGGAAATCTATTTTTAATTTTTTTTTTTTACAGCCCATTGCGTTATGCATCCTAATTGGCTGTAGACCATTGTCAATCAATCTCCTCCATGTCTCATGTCTCCTGTGCAGTATAGAATGCGTTCAGCTTGCCACATTAACATAAATCTTCGATTGCTGGCAGATGCAAGAAGGATGCAAAAAGCATTGTAACTGTCCGCAGCAAGACCAACGTAAAGGGGGTTGCACATCGGATGCGCCACACAGCGCTATGCAAACATAGGTGTATATCAGGGTACGCACACCAGCGCCACAAGTCAATGGCTGTCTGCGGTGCCCAGCTACGACTCAGGACACTATTCATATTTCTGTCGCGCCACAGATCGCCATCTGAGTAATTTCATTTTAACTAACATGTGAATGTGCACGTCCGGTGTGTGTTACTTCCAACTGTCATGTGCGCAGCACATCCGATGGAGTCTGCTTTTGCTTTGTGTATCAGTGACTGCAGGAAAAAGAACATTACACTGAATGCCGACATTATCAACACAAAAGCTAAAAAGCTTTATGAACCTTTTGCTGACAGCGATGAATGTTTGCGCCTGACAACAGGTTTTGATCTTTGGTTTCATTCTATAATACTGGACTTATTTTTCTATGAAAGTTTAAACTTTGATAGGTTCAAACAAGAGAAAAAAGTGTGAAAATGTTAATGCCTGTCTGAGAAAAGTCTATAAAGTGTGTAGTGAGGGGTTTTAAAGCCTTAAAATTAAAAAGCTAAAAATTAAAGTTGACTATACTTTGCGGATTTCGTCTATTGCGGTATATTTTTAGAACGTAACTCCTGCGATAAACGAGGGACCACTGTATACATATAATACACACCTATATAATAAAAATATCTATTTATATTTCAAAATTAAATATTTATGTCTAATAGAAATGTATTCTAAAATGACATATGGTATGTATGTATGTATGTATGTATGCATGTATGTACAGTTGAAGTCAGAATTGTTAGCCCCCCTATGTCTGATAATATTTTTCTTCTGGAGAAAGTCTTATTTCTTTTATTTTGGCTAGAATAAAAGCAGTTATCAATTTTTTAAAAACCATTTTAAGGTCAAAATTATTAGCGCCTTTAAGCTATTTATATATATATATATATATATATATATATATATATATATATATATATATATATATATATATATATATATATATATATATATATATATATATATATATATATATATATATATATTTTTTTTTTTTTTTTTTTTTTTTTTTTTTCTCGATAGTCTACAGAACAAACCATCATTATACAATAACTTGTCTAATTACCCTAACCTGCCTAGTCAACCTAATTAACCTAGTTAAGCCTTTAAATGTCACTTTAAGCTGTATAGAAGTGTCTTGAAAAATATCTAGTCAAATAATATTTACTGTCATCATGGCAAAGATAAAATAAATCAGTTATTAGAAATGAGTTATTAAAACTCGGGGGGGGGGGGGGGGGGGGGGGGGGGGTTAATAATTCTGACTTCAACTGTATATATATATATAACTGTGCAATACTTATACACAGTGAGCAGACATCACATAAATACAAACTTTTATTTTGAATATGACTATTGATGATTAATCGTTTGACAAAATACAAAAAAAACATGTTTGATGAAATATTGTTCAATTCTGAAGTTTACAGATTTCAGCAGCGAATTGAACTTTGGAACAACAATGTGTAAATTAGCAAATTAAGCAAAAGTGTGATGTCAAACTGTTTGTAATATAATATGTATCAGTGCCTTTTTCCGGTATACCACACATGCCTAGTGTTAGGAGTAATGTGTTAGAAAAGTAATACATTACATACTACCCTTTTCTGTAACCCAGTAGTGTAAAGCATTACCAGTAAATTTTCTGTAACGTTTAGTACGAAGATGTTGAGTACTTTGTGAATATAGATTTAAAGTAAAAAATATATTAAAAATAGTAAGACTATAATATGACTATATAGCAAATATTCAAGGCAGAATATTGCATTTTACCACTAGAGGGCACGAATTAAAAACAAACAAAGGCATAGTTTGATGATGCCATGAAAGAGTGTGGAATAATAGGAGTTGTAGTCTTCACATCCGATGGGAGTCTGGGATAAGTAATGTTCGTCTTGGATGAGCTAACATTTTTCAACTGACCTACCTCTGAAGTTATTTTAGTGAAATGAACTCAAAAGTAATACAGGAGCAATACAACGCATTCTGAGACAGTGATAGTGTAAGTTAAAGGATTACTTTTAGATAACAGTAACAAGTAATCTGTAATAGGGTTGTCAAAAGTATCGAGTTTGGTACCAATCAGTACTGAAATTTTAAAAACGTCCATTTCCCACTAACATTTGAGCACTGTTTAGCATGTTTTTGAACACCTATTATTGGCCATTGTGTTTATGTGCTCAACAGAAATGAAACATTTTGTCAAACGTTATTAAAAGTTCAGTACCGATTAGTACCAAACTCGATACTTTTGACAAGCCTATGCTGTAATCAGGGCTTTACATTAACACCCGCCAACCCGTCAAATGTGGGTAGATTTTAGCTGTTGCGGGTTAGCCAGACACCGCCTCTAGCCTCTTTGGCTGGTAGAAAATAATTTTTAAATTGTAGTTTTCTTAAAAGCAGGGTTCGACAATAAATTTATTAAGATGGCCCAATATTCGTGCAAAATGCAATCTTAGAATCGAGAAGCAGCATGACTGACAAATGTAATTTTGGTTGTGCGAGCAAAAGAAAGCCAATTGAATACCGATAATCACTCGCGCCAACAGCTGATGTGATGCGTGCGACTGTTTAAAAGACGTACGCGCTCGCGTTTCCTAGCTTGAAACAACCGTGCCTAGAAACGCAACTGGTGTGATCGTTTTTTTTTTCAAGTACACTAGGGAGAAACTTTTGCTCCCTCAGTCTTGCATTTATGTGTAGTTAACTGGTGGTGTAGGACATTTAGCCAGAACAGATTACTGTGCATATTTAAGATACATGACAATAATTATTTTTAATAAATATCAACAGTTTTTTTTTTTTTTTTTTTTAAGAAATGTTTTGTTAAATAAAAAGTAAAAAATACAGCTCTATTTTGCTGGTTTTGGCACATTATTTAAAATTTGTGGCTAAGAAATAATTATTTATTTATTTTTAGTGTGGTTAGAGATAAATTTGGTAAATCCTTTGAGCTCTGAAAAGTCATGTGAAATAAAAACTAATTACAACACTATGAAACCGTGACCCATGTGCTCATGCTCACTGAGCAAGCTCATACACAACACACACAAAAAGTGGAATGAATGAGGAGGCATGTGGACATAACACAACATCTAAATCAAGTCATTTTACCATGTCAAAGTCAAATTTATGCATATAAAATATATTTTCCTAACAACAAAATTGCGGCTAGTGAAAATGACAAGTGTCTAGTAACAATGGAAAACTACTAGCCACAGTGGCTGGTGATCAAAAAAGTTCATGTCAAGCCCTGGCTGTAACGTATTACAGTTTGGAAGTAACTTGCACAACACTGTTCATGTTTCGATAATTATACTCATTGCTTTAATATGCATGCAGGAGTTAATGTTTATTCATTGTTTGTTGATTTAACTGCTAATTAATATTAGAAATCGTAACACTTTAAAATAATAAAGGATTTAAGATATATTATAATAATTTCTGTCCATGTAATTGTGCATAGATACTGGAGAATAGATGTTAAAACATTGTATTCAATCTATGAACCACGACTGTGAGCATACCTTACTATGGTAATTCAGACTGACTCTGCATAGTCTAAAAATAGCTGCAGTACATGGAAAACCCACATCCTAAATTGATAATACATTTTTTTTATCTTTGCATTAAACTCTGACTGCCACAGCATGATTCAGTTGGCCTTTTCACTGGTGTACTGGTGTCGTATGGCCCTGTTTAGGCATTTAATGAGCTGCCTTGTTGACGGCTGCCAAAACAGACAGCTGTCTTATATGACATCCAAACAGAGATGGAGTCTCATAAGTGAACTTATTTTCTTTTCTTTTTTAATCTTCTAAATAGGCAGCAAGTCAAATAATGATCTACACAGGAGACTCTACTCAGTTGATTCTGAAGCAGTTTAACATGGAGCTATAATCAGTGTTTATATAGGCATGCGAATAAATTGCACACAGAAATGATTAAAAAAAAAGTTGTCATTCAGAGTTTTGGGTTAGTATTTGTTTTGTTATTTAATTTGTTATAGATTGTTATTTAGCAAATTTTGACAATATAGTGTAGTATTTTATTATGCTTTGGAATATTCAATCATTCATTCAATTTCCTTTGGCTTAGTCTCTTATTTATCAGGGGTCTCCACAGCGGAATGAACCGCCTACTATGTTTTACACAGTGGATGGCCTTCCAGCTGCAACCCAGCACTGGGAAACACCCATACACTCTTACATTCTCACACACTCATACACTACGGCCAATTTAGGGCGTACTCACGATATGCTATCCGAACCGTGCCCAGGCCCGTTTCCCGGATCGTTTGAGTAGTGTGAGTGCTCTGAATCGGGCTCAGGCATGGTTCATTTGAAGTGTGAGTGCAAGCGTGCCTGAGCCCGAAACTGAAAACGAGACATGACTTTTAAGGGACTGTTTGATATAGATTAATTAATCATGCGTACTGTTAAATGAACGCGAACTGTTGTAATTTATTAAAGACCCTCACTGCACGACAGCTGCACCTTCAGCAAACCTCCTAATTCCTGCAGCACGAGGATTGTGGCTGATCTGCAGTGGCTGATCTGTTCGGCGAAGTATTTGACTGCGTGTCGCCGCATATCAAACGACTTAAACGATATAACTAAAGAAATCTCCACTGTGCTGAGCGAAAGCGCTTACTGAACAGCATGTCATCGATGACGTAAGCGTGCCCAGGCCCGAATGTAATGTGAGTGCAGGCCGTCGGGGGAGACGGGAGGGGGACAAGCGTGCTTTGGACCGGTTCAAGGCAACTGTACATAGTGTGAGTACGCCCTTAGTTTAACCAATTCACCTATAGCGCATGTCTTTGGACTATGGGGGAAACCGGAGCACCCGGAGGAAACCCACACCAACTGCACTTAGAAATGCCAACTGGCCCAACCGGGACTAAAACCAGCGACCTTCCTGCTGTGAGGCGACAGTGTTAACCACTGAGCCACCATGCCGCCACTATGGAATATGTATTTATCGAAGAATGCTGGTTTTCAAACAAAAAAATATATTACATTTCATAGCACCAAATAGGGTACATGCACACACGGACTTTTAAATTCAGTCTGCCAGCAACAAGGCTTCCGGTTAATTGTCATCCCATACAAAATTGCTGCATTTAAGGTCTGATTTCTATAAAAAACAGCGATCTTCACTGCCTGGCTGAGATACGATATAAAGTAGGTATCAAACCAAACAAGAAGCACTGCATTAAATTATATTTTTCCACGCCATGTCTTTAAAATATGGAAATAGATTTTACCCCAGTATCTGCAATGGAATTTCTGTGCTAGCCTGCCGCTAATATTGATGCCTTCATTTAAACCATCTTTTTTTTTTCTCTCTTTACGCTTTAATAACCAAAAGGATGCTTAAGTCTATGTAATGGAATAGGGAGTGCAGAATTATTAGGCAAGTTGTATTTTTGAGGATTCATTTTATTATTGAACAACAATCATGTTCTCAAGGAACCCAAAAAAACTCAATATATCAAAGCTGAATATTTTTGGAAGTAGGTTTTAGTTTGTTTTTAGTTTGAGCTATTTTAGGAGGATATCTGTGTGTGCAGGTGACTATTACTGTGCATAATTATTAGGCAACTTAACAAAAAACAAATATATACCCATTTCAATTATTTATTTTCACCAGTGAAACCAATATAACATCTCAACATTCACAAATATACATTTCTGACATTCAAAAACAAAATAAAAACAAATCAGTGACCAATATAGCCACCTTTCTTTGCAAGGACACTCAAAAGCCTGCCATCCATGGTGAACAGATCAAAACACTGACAGAATCCATCAACATTGCGTGCAGCAGCAACCACAGCCTCCCAGACACTGTTCAGAGAGGTGTACTGTTTTCCCTCTATGTAAATCTCACATTTGATGATGGACCACAGGTTCTCTATGGGGTTCAGATCAGGTGAACAAGGACGCCATGTCATTAGTTTTGTCTTCTTTTCTTGCCAGCCACGCTGTGGAGTACTTAGACGCGTGTGATGGAGCATTGTCCTGCATTCTTCCTGTACCACTGCTTGAAGAAGGTGTCTTCCAGAAACTGGCAGTAGGACTGGGAGTTGAGCTTGACTCCATCCTCAACCCGAAAAGGCCCCACAAGCTCGTCTTTGATGATACCAGCCCAAACCAATACTCCACCTCCACCTTGCTGGCGTCTGAGTCGGACTGGAGCTCTCTGCCCTTTATCAATCCAGCCACGGGCCCATCAAGACTCACTCTCATTTCATCAGTCCATAAAACCTTAGAAAAATCAGTCTTGAGATATTTCTTGGCCCAGTCTTGACGTTTCAGCTTGTGTGTCTTGTTCAGTGGTGGTCGTTTTTCAGCCTTTCTTACCTTGGCCATGTCTCTGAGTATTGCACACCTTGTGCTTTTGGGCACTCCAGTGATGTTGCAGCTCTGAAATATGGCAAAACTGGTGGCAAGTGGCATCTTGGCAGCTGTATGCTTGACTTTTCTCAGTTCATGGGCAGTTATTTTGAGCCTTGGTTTTTCCACATGCTTCTTGCGACCCTGTTGACTATTTTGAATGAAACGCTTGATTGTTCGATGATCACGCTTCAGAAGCTTGGCAATTTTAAGAGTGCTGCATCCCTCTGCAAGATATCTCACTATTTTTGACTTTTCGGAGCCTGTCAAGTCCTTCTTTTGACCCATTTTGCCAAAGGAAAGGAAGTTGCCTAATAACTATGCACACCTGATATAGGATGTTGATGTCATTAGACCACACCCCTTCTCATTACAGAGATGCACATCACCTAATATGCTTAATTGGTAGTAGGCTTTCGAGCCTATACATCTTGGAGTAAGACAACATGCATAAAGAGGATGATGTGGTCAAAATACTCATTTGCCTAATAATTCTGCACTCCCTGTATATTTGAATTGCATTACAATGTCGATGCTGTAAAAGAAACCTTATGAAATTGAAAATAGTCACATACAACTTTTACCGAAAGTTCGTCATTGGCTGAAAAACACTACCTGTGCATATAGCCCATTATATTAAAATGATGTCTGAAGGGTCATCTGTTGCTGAAGACCAGTGTTGCCAGATTGGAAATGTCAAAGTATCGTACCAGAACCTTAAAATTATCGAAATTATCGAAGGAAAATTATCGAAGGAAATTATTTGAAGGAAAATTACCTTAGTGGAAAGGTTCAAAGTCCACCTTCGAGTCGCTGTCATTGGATACCTGCGTGTTGCCAGATGTTGAGGGATTCATTTTGCGGTACAAATTGGACCGTAACATAGTGCTGGTTTGCTTGAAAGTAGTGCACCCTCCCCAATTTTTACACACTCTGAGGTATACACGAGTACATTCACAGTATCTGTAATGAGCTGATTTTGTGGCTGTGTTTTAATGAAATTAACTTTGGAAAAAACACGTTCACATAATGCATTTGAATGGGGAAAAACCAACTCCACTTTCGTTTTCAACACTAATTTTTTTTAATTTATTGCTTAAATGATCGACCTCAACCTGAAAACTACTGACCTAAGCACGGCCGTTCTCCACATTGATTGGCTGGGAAAATGTGACGTAAGATGGCATAGAAAACGTGCCCAACTCCACGTTCTCCTCACAGACAGTAGACAGCTAGATCAATAAGTATAGAAGCCCTGAGATAACAATGAAATTCTGTTTAAATGCCATAAAACTCTGAAATTATTGTACATTATAGGACTTTTTTCATTATTGATCGTACATCATACAGAGGTCGAAATGATCGTACAAATACGATAATTATCGTACGTCTGGCAACGCTGACGTACTAGAATAATGACCTGAATGTTCAACTGTTAAAATCACTTTTTAAAATATTTATAGAAAAAAAACACATTGTAGCCCTGGCAAGCATAAGTTACTTGCATGAAACAATCAAACTGTACACTTAAAAAAATTATTCATTGCATTTACTCAATTTTCCTAATGTGTTTTAATCAAGTGGTTGCAAACAATTTATATGGGCTGAATTTGAACAAATTAACAATGCTAAATTTAATTTGTTTGTTAGAACAGTGCATATAAATTGCTTGCAACCACTTGCCCTAAAGAAAATTGAGCAAATCAAATGAATCATTTTTTTTCAGTGTATAGCTGAGCAAAATAAAGGCTTTATTAACCGGCCACTTTATTAGGTACACCTTACCAGTACAGGTTTGGACCCCCGTTTGCCTTCAGAACTGCCTTAATCCTTTGTGGCATAGATTCAACAAGGTACTGGAAATATTCCTCCAAGATTTTGGTCCATATTGACATGATAGCATCATGCAGTTGCTGCAGATTTATGCACATCTATGATGTGAATTTTCCGTTCCACCACATCCCAAAGGTGCTCTATTGGAATGAGATTTGGTGACTGTGGAGGCCATTTGAGTACAGTGAACTCATTGTCATGTTCAAGAAACCAGTCTGAGATAATTCGCTCTTTATGACATGGTGCGTTATCCTGCTGAAAGTAGCCATCAGAAGATGGGTACACTGTGGTCATAAAGGGATTGACATGCTCAGCAACAAAACTCAAGTAGGGTGTGGCATTGACACGATGCTCAATTGGTACAAATGAGCCCAAAGTGTGCCAAGAAAATATCCCCCACACCATTAAACCATCACCACCAGCCTGAACCGTTGAATCCATATAAATTGTTTGCAAACACTTGCCTTAAAAAATTGAGTAAATCCAATGAATAATTTTTTTAGTGTATAGCTGAGCAAAATAATGGCTATATTAATGTCTAAACATCAGTTCACAATATATTTTAATTTCTAGGGGATGTTATGGAGTTTTGTTATCTGACAGTTTACAGTAAAATGTAAAAAAGTAAAAGCTGTTTTTCTAACATTTACAGTCTTCAAAATCTATGTTCAAATAAAAAACAGGTTCTTTGCGTGGCGTTTTAGTGCTATCCACCCTATATTTCAGAGAGTATATTATTATTATTATTACTTTTTCATTAATTTTTAATCTACAGGAGTTTTAAAACAGCTGGAATTATTACTTTTGCTGCAAGACTGTTTAAAATTGCTATAATTTTGGGCATGGGTCTCCTACAGCACGTATTCAAGCACAGGCCAGGGCTTGTTAAACTCAGTCCAGTTTGTGATAATGCACAGGCCATGCTGTATATATAGGGTCACGATGAACAGGATATGATGGATAGCTCTGTGTCCAATGCCCTGCAGCAGTGTAGAGTTGTGTCCTTATTAGTGGGTAAACACACGGGAGGATGGCTAGGGTGAGCTGAAATTTGAGATGCTGCTGGCAACTGTGGCCCAACAGCTTGTCCTGTACTATTAGAGTCCATGTGTGGCTACATGGTTATGCTTTGGCTTGGTTACACAATTTAGTAAGACGCCTATCTACAGTGGAAAGCATGAGCAACATTGTGTGCTTATCTTCCCCAGTGTACTTCAAACAGTATCAAAGATCTGAAGTTACGTCATTTCATACAAAATCCGGACAAATCGAAGTTCGTTTCACCAATTCGAATCAGCTCATTAAAGTGATCTTTTGGGCGGAGTTAGTTTTAGCTCCAAAAACATCTTTGAGCTTCCATTGGTCTGTGATGGTTACACAATCAGTGGGTGTGTTTTCAAACCCCGCCTACTTTGATGTGCTTCATCTCGTATATCCACGAAGGTCAGATGATAACAACAACTAACACAACAAAACCAAGTTAGCAAGTAGCAGAGCTGTTACAGATGTATCCGCACCTGTACAATCGCTCACAGAGAGATTTTCAAGACTCGGAAGAGGTCACACACCAGACAAGAAGTGCCACTGCGTCCTACCACATCTTTTAAAGTTATAAACACTTTTTCAATGTCCACCTGCTGCAAATAGAAAGCAACATAACAATCTGTCTTGCTTGTTGCAACCGGCTGGAGAAGGTAATAAATAAAATGTTCTATTATGACCTGTTTCAGAAGTCAGAATTATTAGCCCCCCTGAATTATTAGCCCCCCTGTTTTTTTTTCCCCTTAATTTCTGTTTAACGTAGAGAAGATTTTTTTCAACACGTACCTAAACATAATAGTTTTAATAACTCTTTTCTAATAACAGATTTATTTTATCTTTGCCATGATGACAGTAAATAATATTTGACTAGATATTTTTCAAGACACTTCTATACAGCTTAAAGTGACATTTAAAGGCTTAACTAGATTAATTAGGTTAACTAGGCAGGTTAGGGTAATTAGGCAAGTTATTGTATAACGATGGTTTGTTCAGTAGACTATCGAAACAATTAGCTTAAAGGGGCTAATAATTTTGTCCTTAAAATGGTGTTTAAAACTTTTTTTATTCTTGCCGAAATAAAACAAATAAGACTTTCTCCAGAAGAAAAAATATTATCAGACATACTGTGAAAATGTCCTTGCTCTGTAAAACATAAATTGGGAAAAATTTAAAAAAGAAAAAAAAAATCAAAGGGGGGCTAATAATTCTGACTTTAACTGCAATTATAACTATATCATTTTGTTCAAATTCTTCTTTCTTTGTCAAACTAACAATAAAACCTACTTTAAAAAAATTTACCACCTTTCTATTATATATTTTTCCAGGGCTTTACATTAACACCCGCCAACCCGCCAAATGCGGGTAGATTTCAGCTCTGGCGGGTTAGACAGACCCCTCCACTAGCCACTTTGGCTGGTCGGAAATCATTTTTAAATTGTAGTTTTCTTAAAAGCAGGGTTTGAAAATAAGCGTGGCCCAATGTTCGTGCAAATGTGATCTTAGAATCGAGAAGCAGCACGAGGTTAATACCGAATGAGAGGATGATCACTCGCATGCACAGATGATGGGATGTGCGCGACAGTTAAAAAGTGCGCGCTCCTGTTTACTTGCGTGAAGCAACCGTCACCGTGCCTAGAGGAAGCGCAGCTGGTGTGATCGGTTCCCTTCGAAATAGACTGGACAAAGAGCGATGATCGTGCACCCACAGTCCTGCTGCTTTCAAGAGCTCAAGATTAAAACAAAAATACACATATTCTTTTGTAAGCAGCAGCGGTCACTGCTTTCATTTACAGGCTTATATTAACCGTGCGCGTGCTCATCCTTTCATTTTCAAACACAGTATGTTTCACCTGCTTTCTTTTGCTTACAGTTATTTTTGTTAATATGGCTTAATTATATTTCTTTATAATAACATTGCCTTAATGGGAGATTACTCCCCGTTAATGTTAACTGGTGATCTGGGACTTTTAGCCAGGACAGATTACTGTGCATATAGATACATGACAATAATTCTTTTTTTGTAAATGTAATGTTTTTTTTAAAAGAAAAGTTTTGTTGAATTAAAAAGTGCACATTTACAGCTATATTTTCCTTGTTTTGACACAATAAAAATTGTGGCTAAGAAATACTTATTTGGTGTGGTCAGAAATAAATTTGGTAAATCCTTAATTTTGAGCCGTGAAAAGTCATGTGAAATAAAAACTGATTGTATTGCGACACAACTGATTTGCTCATGCACATTGAGCAAGCTAATACACAACACACACAAGAAGTTAAATGAATGAGAAGGCATGTGGACATAACACATCTAAATTAAGTCATTTTAGCATGTCAAAGTCAAATTCATGCATACAAAATCAATTTTCCCAACAAGAAAAGTGTGGCTAGTGAAAATGGCGAGTGGCTAGTAATGCTGGAAATCTACTAGCCACATTGGCTGGTGATCAAAAAAGTTAATGTTAAGCCCTGTATTTTTCATATTATTCAACCTCCTTTTAGGTGTCAAAATCACTGTTTTCACCTTGTGGCAGACCCAGAGTATTAAACTTCAACAATGAAAATAACATTTTAAAATATTATTTATCTGGTATCTATTAATGCATCTTAATTAAGCACTAGTGAAATAACTTAAATATTTTATAGTTATTAATGTTAGACTATTATCAATATTATTTTTTATACAAAATATAGGTGTCGCTCAGTATCAGTGTCATTTCCACCACAACACTGTAATGTCGCTTTAAAAAGTTTGTGTGAAAGATTATTTAGGTGGTTTCTATGAAAATGAATAGTGCCATCTGAGAACATGTTCAAGATGGAGGGAAATTAAATTTCAAGAAGAAAAATCAAGGTAAATATTGCTTGATAAGGAAACACATTTATTCCGCGTCATTTCAAAACATGTTGTACCTTCAAAGATGTTTTTAAAAACCAAACAAAGTTAAGGTAAATAAGAGTGTTTTGTATAAATGAAAGGCTAGTATCAATTCAAAGCTAATCGGTGAAGCTATTTTAAATTTTTTCTCAATAAACTGTGGAAATGTCATTTCCATCACCACACACATTTTTTAAAAATATTTAAAAAGTTCTCATCACACATTAAAAGTATATTCACCATGTACTGTATAAGTTCATGCTCTATTTAATATACAAATTCAGTTTATTTATTTTCTAATAAGCTCTCAACCAAATTAATTTTAAATTTTAGAGTGTGACCGGTGTACAATTCAGCATACAACTAATTTATTTTATTGACAAATGTATAATTATTATATATATTGTGGAAAGATTGGTTAAACTAGATACAAAAATGATCTTAGACAATGTTTGACTGCCATAATTTAGTTCATTTTGAAATAAGCTTTATATTGAGATGTGGTGGAATTGACATTTGTTTAGTTCACGATGGAAAAAATGTTTCTCTTCTTATCTTAGTTTGTCCTCTTACAGATCTTAAAACTAGACAAATTGTTTAAACTTATGAGGCTATGTTACGTTCATTTTGAACAAGTTTTTTTACTCAACTTCACAAGACTAAAAGTGCCCGTAGTTGTAAAAGTATGGCCCATATATATATATACACACACACACACACACACACACACACTTCAATTTATTGAAGTTCATGATAGTTAATACTACAGTATGTTGTTGCATTCATTAACAGAAAGTTGTAAATACTACAATATTCATTCATTCATTCATTTTCTTTTCGGCTTAGTCCCTTCAAAAACTACAATATATACAGTATAATACAATATACTATAGTATGGTTAAAAACGTAATATTATTTAATATAACATAGTATTACAACTTGTTGCTTCTTTCATCTGGGTTAAATTCTAGTAAATCATTTTTAATCGTACCTTTAGAACCTTGTAACATCACCAAAAGGAGCATTAAATTCCGCTAAGTAGAAGTAAAGAACCTGACTGAGATTCTATCTGAAACACGTCAGCAGAGTTTGTGCATAGAGTCCATTTGAAAGCGAATGAAGTGTATTTGACGTGCGTATCAAGCGAGTAAACTCAAAATGTTCATGCGTCTATTTACGTGAGAATATCGTGATTAATCCGTGCATTTCACGTCTGGTGTGAACACAGCAGGCACGTGCAGAGACCTTTTAAGTGGCAGGGGCTCAAGTGAAAAAAAGGGCACTTTTTATTAAATAATAATAATAATTGTACTTTAATAAATAAAATATATTAAAGGAGATTTCACCCTAAATTCACCATATACTCACCCTTAGAAGGATAGTTCATTCAAAACTAATAAATCTGTCACCATTTACTCACCTTTTACTTGTTGCAAACCGATTTGACTTTTTTTCTTCTGTTGAACACACAAAATAATATTTTGAACAAAGCGGGAAACCTGTAACCATTCACTTTCATGGTATTTGTTTTTCCTACTCTGGAAGTCAATGATTTCAGGTTTATAGCTTTCTTTAAAATTTCTTTTTTTAGTCTTTAATTCGTTAGTGTTCCACAAAATAAAAAGACAAAGATTAAAACCACTTGAGGGTGAGTAAATTTAAATGTTTGGGTGAACTCTCCCTTTTCAATCTATTATTTTTTTTTTTTTGAGTTTTTTCTTTTGAACAAAATAATAAAATATGTTGAAGAATTTAGGACACACTGATAGCCACTGACTTCCATAGCTAGCCTATATGTACATGTTTTATAGCTTCAATTAACATTATATATTCAGAATAAATGACTACAAAAACAAGAGGGCAATATTTTCACTATCCAGCTGTCGTTTCTCCTTACATTAGCCTGTATGCCTAAGATATTGCCCTGGATAAACTTTAGCGTTATTACATGGTTGTTAATCAGGAGTATGTAAGACAAAATAGCAAGACAAAATAGCCTATTTGCGTTTTAACTTTTGGATAAATAGCTGACGTTAAATTTGAGCCTCAAGTAGTCTTTTGTTAGTCGTTACTCACCTCCTCACAATATAGTTGAATGACGGATGAATTTACATCGGCGGTTCTATCGATCATATCGTGCTGCCGTAACGGAGGTCGGCTATAATGTATGTTTTACCAACGCAATCTCACGGCAATTCGTAACATTTTGATTTAGTGGCTAATTCGTATGAATTCGTACGATCTAATTCGTACAAATTAGTACGATTTGTTCATCACCCAATGACGGTTGGGGTTAGGGGTGGGGTTAGGTGCCACGCCTCCTTTTTAAAATCGAACATTTTCGTACGACTGAATTCGTACGAATTAGCCACTAAACTGACAAAACGTAAAATACTTACGTTTCCTTGTGAGATCAGGCTGGTTTTACACACACTCCGTCTGCAGTGTGTGTATGGGCCAGGCTGCAAAGCTATGGCCCGGATGCAGTAGTTGGCATAAGCGCTGATAGACGTTGCTCCACTGTTAACACTTTTGAAGACAGAGTAACAATGTAAATAGAGTCTTCGTTGGAGCATTCACCTCGCATGTGGTTTTTCTTTCCAAATCGCCGGTAAATAGAACACACATTAACTTATACACATATTATATTATTGTTAGTATTTAAAAATAATTATTATCCCCAGGAAAAAAAGGGCACTTTCTCTCCAGGAGAAAAAAGGGCAGGGGCTCAAGTACCCAAAGCCCCCACCTCTGCACGTGCCAGGAACACAGCATAATGAGGACTTTAAAGATCATAAACACAAGCAGCTTTTTAGTATACAGTACATTGCTTTGACTTAAAACTAAAGCAGCATCGGACTCAAACTTTACAGATAAGGCAACACTAGAATGTATTGCAACATTTTTAATAATTTAGTGTTTGTATGTACTCTGTGTGTAGATGCAGCCTTGACACATTTCTTTCAAAAACATTTGCAAAAATCTTTCCCATTCTAAGCTTTCGTAGTGTAAGTAGCACCCTAGGTAGTTGACAGTGAGCCTGATTTGAAGACAGCCCATGTCCAATTCTGACAAGCTGCATAAGCT
Source organism: Danio kyathit (assembly GCA_903798195.1). NCBI lineage: Eukaryota > Metazoa > Chordata > Actinopteri > Cypriniformes > Danionidae > Danio > Danio kyathit. The sequence goes on from LR812519.1 coordinate 12,202,437, forward strand.
AATGGGAAAATAAAATAAAGGTCTTAATTTGATCCCGTCTCTGAGGGTGTTACAGATCCGGTCTCCGGCCTGATTGCACTTAATCTTAACCCTTCGCAAAGTAAAGGGCAAAACTGATCACGTATCAGCAGTTAGTAATAACTTCTGTCCTATTTTAGAAAGCCACTGTTGTTTCCTATTCGAGCCTCCGCAGTTTCTTATTAGATCCGACACAGCACTGTGGCAAGGTCTCAGAGGTGAAATAATTTCCTGAGAGCAATTACAGGCACCAGGAATTCCCATGATTGCCATTATATTAAAAGGTATGACTATAAAAGCGAATTATAATTGAACGATCACCATTTATCTGAATAAGGCTCCATCTTTCTCTGCATCACAAGGGGAAACGCTGACCGTTTAAGATACTCGTTTAAATTGCATCTATTATACATTCATAATTGTTGGAAGCAACCTCGGTCTTTGTGGTCTGTGTGTGCGTGTTTGTGTGTGCCCGAACATCAACTTAATGTGAGTTCAATGTTTTTTTTGTTTTTTTTTTATTATAATGTGTCCTAACTACACATGATGTGGTGCGGTGACACATGATAATTGGTATCTTTTCCATGTTAAAATGAGTTGTCCTTACCACTCATGATAGCGACATGCAAAGTTTCAGTTTTAGAAATGCTTTCTATTTCTGCGACTGCTGTTTAATATTTATTAATTAGATCATAAACCTATCCATGTTGTTGGAAGTGCAGTTCACTATTCTGTGCTTCTGAGTGGCTGTGGTATTTATATGTTATTGTTCTGTCGCTTCTGGTGTGGAGAACCAAATTGCTTGTCGTAATTTTGTCACGTTGCTTGTGGATTAGGTGGGGTTTGGAGTGTGTGAGGGATTTAGGCCAACATAGGCTCATTCGGCTTCATGTCCGGCGAAGAACGAATACAGAAAGCAGGTAAGACACAAAACAAAAGCCCAAAACTAAAATAAACAAGTAGAGAATGTGGTCAAATCTGAAATCTTGGTAAAAATCAGGCGGCCACAAGGACTTTTCCTTTTCTGGATTGCTTTTAAAAACACTGTCGGTTGGGTTTAGGAAAGTGGGTGGGCGCTGGTCAATCGATGCTTTTGAAAACACTATCGATTGGGTTTAGGGAAGGGGGTGGGTAGGGAATCGACCAGTTGGTCAGTCAGTCAGTCAGTCAGTCAGTCAGTCAGTCAACAGCGGCCTCTGATGGATTTACAGGAGAACAGCAGGCCCAAATGGCACTTGCAAGAGGAATTTGAGATCTCACAAAGCATACACAGTGGCCTCTGGTAGATTTGCGAAAACAAAAACTGCAAAAAAGTAGCCCCTGGGATGTATTTAGCGCTCTCCATAAATGTTTATGGGGCACGTAATCAGAATGAGCCTGGGTTGGAACAGATGCAGCCTCTGAAATTAGACGGTGAATTAAAAGGTGGTTTTTAATCTCCCCTAAAACAATCAAATGTTACAAAGGTAAACATTAGCTAAGAAGCTTGCATTGTAAAGCTTGATCATCATGCACGCTCACTCCTGTTTTTGTCATCAATCTGGCAACCTTGCATGTGCGTTAAGATGGAGAAGGAAAAAAAAAACCTATGTAATATTTAGAATTTGGACTGCATTACTTAGTTCTACCAATAGGTTTCAATCCTACATGCTGCACCTTTAAGTGTAAATGGGGCCTTAAGTTAACAACATGGACTCTTTTCCTATTTTCGGGTTTGTCAATAGCGGAAGTCGTTATAGTTGGGTAAACTTAGAGCGTAGTAAATGGGAGAGTACAACAAATATTCTTTTTACAATCCTATTTGCAGAAAAACTCCACAATGGTGTTATCAAGACTTTCATAAAAAGGAAAAAAAAAAGTGTAAGACTGAAAGACAGCCAGAAGAGAAAACAACATCAAATTTACTCTCCTCTCCATAGACGCTGCGTTAGAAACACCTCACACAAGCGGTAATTTATTTTTTTGTAATTTGATGCAAAGATAATACAATACATACATAAATACATATAAATACGTATAAAAAAAAATCTAAATATTAAAAACATTCAAGGATTTAAGATGCCAATGACTGTCAAATGCATCAACAGTCTTGTTAAAAGGTTCATTGTTGTTTATGCAAACAATGAGGTTTAAATGCACACAGAGGCGGGTTTTAAGCGCAAGCACAAAAAGTGATTGGAGAAACCTGGAGTGGAAGTTTGAGCTATTAAAAATTAAAAAAATTAATTTACATTTTTAAACAGACTTTAAAAAACATTCCCATGTTTTAAGTCCAGTAAACAACTGAATAACACGCTTTAAAGGGATAGTTCACCCAAAAATGAATATTTACTCACTATTTACTCATCCCCAAGTGGTTTTTAAATCTTTATGAGTTGCTTTCCTTTGTTGAACACTAAATAAGATATTTTGAAGAAAGCTGAATACCTGTAAAAAGTGAGATCAGGAAATAGGGCTGTACGATATTGGAAAAACTAAATTGCCATATAATTATTATTATATAATTATTTTTTAGCGATAAATATTGCGATATGAATAGTTTCACAAGATGGTTTGACTTTGACTAGCTTTATTTGACCTTTTTCTGGGGAGTCTAACAGAATTCGGGTACAGAAATTGAATAATCCCAATGGAAAAAAAAACAGTTTTTCTCTCAGAAATAAAGGTACAGGAGCTGTCACTGGTGCAGTACCTTTTTAAAAGATACGGATTTGTACCCAAATAGTATACAGTGGTATCTAAAAGGTGCATATTAGTACCCAAATGTACATAAAAAGTACCTTTGAGGTACCATTATGGACCCTTTAGGTACAAATATGTACCTTTTGAAAAGGTACTGCCCCAGTGACAGCTCCTGTACCTTTATTTTTAAGAGTGTAGTGCATATATCTGAATATTCTCAGCTCAAGTAAAAGAATTGTTTTGTTTTCACCTCAAAATTAAGAGTTTTCTCTTTTATTTTACAATTATTTTACAATGGGGAAATTAAAACAACAGTTTTTTTTGCTATGAAATGTAGATATTTGGACTAGAACAAGACTAAAACTCTAAAGAAACTTAAATCATATAAATAATTAAAATACTCTTTGTTACACCTGCAAACATCATCATGTTTTGTGTGCAAATGTTTTAAAAACACCCTAAAACATATGCAAATGGTAAACGTTCACATGGTTGAAACTTAGCACTGATTCCTGGTCAACAATAATTTAGACTCTTCATTGCATATCTTGCGATTTGACTATTGCAGATCCACACATTGCGATATCGATGCTGAAACTATATATTTTGCAGCCCTAGTAGAAAAAAAAAGCTGTGGAAGTCAATAGTCACAGGTTTCCAACAGTTTTACAAAATATCTTCTTTTATGTTTGGCATTATAAAGAAACCCATAAAGGTTTGAAATGACTAAAGGGTTAGTAAATGATGACAGAATTTTCATTTCTGGGTGAACTATCCCTTTAAGGTGCGTATGCAAACTAAATGCACAATTTGCTTTTTAAATGATGTTTCCACCTCTTGTTTGCATGCAGCATCATACACTCTCAAAAATAAAGGTATGCAAGCTGTCACTGGGGTGATACCTTTTCAAAAGGTATACATTTGCACTTGAAGGGTCCATATTTGTACCTCAAAAGTATATATTAGTACCTAAAAATTTTAAGAGGAACACTTTTTTAGGTACTAATACGGCTTGAGGTATTAAAGGTGCAGTATGTAAGTTTGACACCCAGTGGTTGAACTGGGTATTGCACTCCTAGATCAAAATAAACACACGCGTGGGATGCCAGAGATTGAGTACAGGAGCGAGTGATTTAAACACAGGAGCGAGTGATTTAAACACAGGGGCGAGTGATTTAAACCGTGTTCTAAATAAAATCAACGACACGCGGTAGAAGGAATTATGTTCCATATTAAAAGGAGTTTTAGTTCTAACCAACACCTCGAATTGAGATATTAGAAACGGTTTCTATTTCTCACAGCTCAACATGTGAAACCTATGACAGTGCACCTCAGGTAAGCCTCGTGTGTTTTATTCAGTGCTAAATGCTAACAATGTGAGTTTGAATGGATTCTAAACCTTACCGTTTCGTGAGTGAGTGCTTATTCTGTGCTTCTGAAAGGTTGTATTTACATTTTTGTCGTGTTTCGTCTGGTGCAAAGAGTCAAACTGCTGTTTGCGTGTTGTTAGGACACGAGATTACAATGTAACCTGCTCACCTAATGTTTACGTTCGTAATATTTATATCATTTGCTAATTAATAACCTCATGTGGAACTGAATCTGTCTCATTTCGACGTCTGATACTGTCCATTTCGGTCACGGGCACATGCTTTCAGAGCCTTTCTGAATGAATGAATGAAATACGCTGTTTTCCAACAAGGCAACCCGGGGTGCTGAAATATAATTGGCTAAACTGGCATTCTGCAGGTTAACTTTACCTAAACAAAGACAGCGTTCCGGCACGGAAAAACCATTTTCAAAGCAGAATATCTGACTTCAGCATTGTTTTTCAGTTAAACAAGTATGTTCACTTGGGATGTTTCTTAAATATCTGCAAACATATTATGGTATTTTTATGCTTTAGAACAGTCAAAAACTTACATACAGCACCTTTAATTTGGACCTTTTAGGTACAAATCTGTACCTTTCTAAAAGGTACCCCCCAGTGACAGATCATGTACCTTTAGTTCTGAGAGTGTACAGTTTTTTCTGTTAATTCATCAATAGCCCAGCTAAATGATATAAGCCCTTCCTTTCAGCGTGAGGTCTCTGAAAGGGAAATACCAGTTATAATGTTTGACACTCACAAATCCACTGACCAGGGTTTGGTGAAGCTTCCTGTGTTCTTGAAATAAATATTCATCTGTTGAGCTAAATTGTTTCTCTCCGTGATTTTTTTTTAGTATCTACCCTGTCGCAGCTGGTTTCGATCAAGCATGTGTGTTGTCGTGTCACCTGCTGCTAAAGTGGAACAAATAGATTGCGTTTAACATTGACATTTATATGGTTCGCTCTCGGCCAGGAATGCAGAATGGGTGATTGTTGTCTTCTCAGCTTTATCATTATCACGTTCACTCAGTGTTGATGATAATGAGTCAGCATCGCTGGCTTTCCTCCTGTCTGCGATGTAGAACGATGTGCTTTTTCTTTGCATACTGTTATTATGGGAAGTTGTTGGTGTGAATTTGCTCTTGTAAGGGTTTCGCTTTTAGCGTGTACCAAAATATGTAAGATTGATAATTGAGGATTCATATTACTTGCAACTGTGTGTTTCCTGAAGTAAAAGATCCTTAATTAAATATTCAATCCTCCAAATTAAAATCTTGTTAACATTT
>LR812519.1:12212793-12240293 GCA_903798195.1 Danio kyathit
TTAAATGTTAACTGCGATTAATGTTATGTTGACTGATAAAGATATCAAAACCAACTTCAACATGTAGTCCTGAATAGCTCAGTTGTAGGTCTATTGATACTTGTGCTGAGCTTTTTGAATTGGGTTCCGGCTGATGACATGTCAATTAAAATTATTTATATACATGAATTAAATTAATTTAAATTAGGTTAAATACTTTCCTAGTTTCTCTCAAGGTTTTTTCCCTTGACTTTCGTCAATTGGTAAAGTTTCTTCCTCACCACTGGCTTGCTTGGTTTAGGACGTGTGGAGCTGCACATCAGTGGATTTGCTCTTCATTGTTTGGACTTCCAGCAGTGAAACTTAAACCACACTGAACTGAACTAAACTGAACTTCAACCCTGTAAAATGGACTGAAACAGTTTCAGTTTACTAAAACTTCTATTTTAAGCTGCTTTGACACAATCTACATTGTAAAAGCACTATAGAAATTAGGGCTGGACAATAATTCAGTATCAATACAGTATATATCGCGGTAGATTTTTTTAATAACGGTGATATGATTTTTAAAGCCATTTCCATTATTTCTATATACATTTGCATATATATATATATACTTTATTATATGTATAATATCTTATATATTATCATTTGTCGCTGAATGATGTTCAGTGCTCAGCCGTCAGAAAGAGCATGATGTCACTTCCGTGATGATGTACATCACAGACACGCGCTGCCAGCGCTCAGCAGTTGGTTAAGCTCCTTGACCGTCGCAGAAAGTATAGTTTCGGTGCTCTGCAAAATGTGTGGGAGAGTGGTGCCAACTAGAAGCGGGAACGCATCAAATCTTTCACCCGATAAAACATACTGAGAGTGAGAAGATGAGGCATCATAAAAGTTTAAGCCAACCTCCCCGACACCGAAACCAGCGGTGTCAGAAGAGAAGTCAATGAAGCAAACACAGATGCTATGAGGCGCCGTGTAGGATTGAAATCAAACTTCGCTTATCAACACATACATAAAACACGTGCATATACACCTATACTATTGAATGTTCAAATCATGTATGAAACTTGCGCATATACATATAAACTTGTTGCATGAATACACCCACATACACACGCACGTGCATATAAACTCGATTCTTGCATATAATAATTCCTCGCATAAACACCCAAATTAACACATTATACACATCAATTCGCTGCATGCTGGCATATAGCACTCGCGCAAACGTACAAAATAAAATTCACAAACATATTTATCAGGAATCAGGTTATTGCAAAGCTGATGAAATAGAAAGAATGTGATTAATAGAGGTATTAAATCTGTTAAATAATAAAAATGTGTTATATTAAATAATATAAAATATTAGTCGATATAAATAAACTATATAACTATATATAACTATATATAACTATATAACTATATTAAACCTTTATTTAGGTAATTATGCACAAATATAAATAGACAGATAGAACCCTCAGCTTAATATATATATATATATATATATATATATATATATATATAATATATATATATATATATATATATATATATATATATATATATATATATATATATATATATATATATATATATATATATATATATATATATATATATATTGTTGGGGAGTAACGGAATACATGTACCGGCGGTACGTATTTAGAATACTATTCATGAGTAACTGTATTCCGTTACAGTTACTATTTTTACACAGGATATTTAGAATACAGTTACTTTCCTAATACCATTGGAATACTTCGGGCGATGCGTGTCTGGCCCATAATAATATTACTAAATTGCCGCCGAAACCATAGAAACAGAAGCTACACTCCTGACTGCTATCACCAGCGTTAACTCAGTGAGACTCACGCAAATGACCCTGTTCTCACGCTCTCACGCCACACCTCCATTTTCTCACGCAGCAAAAAGGACGATCGCAAACAGCGAACAACCGGACAACAACCATGATTTTCAAATAAACTGCTTTTTTTTGCCGTCATTGTTCAAGAATTCGCTGCTTGATGTTTCGTTTGCGCTTTCAGAGGTTTCATTTACGCTTCTTAAATTTACGTTCGCTTTTCTGACACAAATGTGGGCGGGACACCTTAGCCAAAGTTGGCAGCCCTGGTTAACTTGAGTGTACAAATATGAAGGATTCAGACCAGGGGCTCGAGGGGTTGGAGCCGCAACCGAAGCAACTTTCTAGCAGCAGTAAAGGAGAAAATGCATTCACGTCTTGGAAGTTCAAGCATTTTTTCTCTTTAAAGAATGAGAGGGGTGAGCGAAACATTATTTAATAAACATAATTATATTGTTTTATTTATTTATCAGTCAATAATGGGCATTACAGGCCCTCTGTTTTCCTGCAGAAATTGCTACCAACGCATAGTGTGACATTTAATAGACTTGAAGGCTGTTTTTAAGGGCAAGTATTCCAAGTATTTAGATTACAGTACCAGGATTAAGCAAAGTAACGGAATACGTTACAAAATACATTTTGAAGCAGGTATTCTGTAACTAAATACATTTACAAAGTATTCTCCCCAACACTGTATATATATATATATATATATATATATATATATATATATATATATATATATATATATTAGGGGTGTCAAAATTAATTGTTTCTTCGGTGCACCGCAATGCAGACACGGACAATTCGGTATCGGTTCAGTAATAATCATAACCTGTTATTATGTACTGATGTCTTTTATCTCATGTCCACTATGTCGCCGTAGCATACTATAGTGAGGGAGGGGAGCACGAGTATTTACAACGCTCCAACTACTTAAAAACTCAGAAGCTGTGCACAATTTTACTGCGTGTGTGTTTGCAGGACAGTGTTTCACTGACACTTACAGCAGAAGCGCCTATTTCATGGCGATTAAGAGAATGAAAGTAATCTCCATTTCTCTCTCTCACTGTGGCCCATGAGTGCATCTGTGAAGAGCGCCAGCGTGTAAGAGCCAATTGCAGCCCTTTCTGTTGAGCGCATGACCAATCAAAGGGATGTAGGAAAGAACTTGGTAGACAAGGCTCAGAAAGCGAGCGGTATATTTATATTTGTTTATTTGCTAGATATGCTCGTGTTGTTTAAAGGCACAGTTTATATATCTGACTGTTTGTATTAAAGGACAAAATTGTTTTACAAATAGTAAATATAAATATATTTATACATTTTAATACAAGATTTGCTGTCCTGTGGAGAAAATATAAAACTGTGTATGGAAAGAATCGTCAATGCACCGTCATGCACCGAAATATCAAATTGAACCGAATTGATGGCATGATAATAGTAACCGAACCGAACCGTGAGACCAGTTTAGGTTCATACCTCTATATATATAAGCTGAGTCTGAGAGTTTTATTTATTTGATAGTTTATTTCACATTTCTTGTTTGTAAAGGCTAAATAAAAATGGCATTCTTGGCAGTTTTTTCCTGGCTTTTTAATATTGTCCATATCGATATCAGAATTATAACGGTCGGCGCAATAGCCTAGTGGATAGCGCACTGACATATGGTGCAATAGCACGTCAGGGCGTCCCGAGTTCGAATCCCGGCTCGAGGACATTTCCCTACCCTACCCCCCTCTCTCTCTCCAACTTCGCTTCCTGTCTAAATACTGTCCTATCTAATAAAGGCAAAAAGGCCAAAAATAAATCTTAAAAAAAAAAAAAAAAAAAAGAATTATAACGTATCGACCGAAATTAAGAAATATATCGTGATAAAAATTTTTGCCATGTCATCCAGCCCTAATATAAATAAACATTAATTAAATTGAATTGAATAGGTTATGCATACATCAAGTGCAAAAAGTACATATAACACACAGAAGAACTCTCATATGTTGTACAGGCTGGCATAAAAAGGCAATGTGTTCAATGGGGCTAAAATAACAAGTAGCACTTTAACTCATAAATGTGATCTAACAAAGGTAAATGGAAAATATTAAGCATAAAAGCTGTTTATATGGATTGCAATCGGGATTAAGTAAACATCTGTTGAGTATTTTAACATTGAAGTTTTGATTTTATTGAATTGCAAACTCCAAAATGGAGCGGGTCTACCAGACCCATGGACAGTGAGTTGCATAAATATGAACACCACACAAGGGTTAAACACACTTGGGATGGCATTTGCACACAAAGAAGTCAGATTTAAGCACTCTACATGTTGGGCTTTACGCACGCTGAGGGGAAGAGTTTAAGCACACCAAATCCCTCATGTAAACGTAAGGTGTACATCAGATGTCCACTCCAGAATTTCATCAGAATCATAAGTTGATTTGCATCTACTGTTTTCAGGAATGCTATGAATACTATGAATTTACACATAGTATACAGCTTGCATATTTATATAGTATGCACAGGACAGGCAGGTGACTGTCATGTTGTGCTTGTTCAGCACTTCAGATAGATTTCTGTGTATATGTGAGTCTGATCAGTACAGCTTTATCTCAGTCACTTCTTCTGCATGAAATAGACCTGTCCTCTGTGCCTGCTAATGACACGCGGTATAAAGTGATTGGATGTCAACATGATTGATGTGGGCATGGAGAGGGAGGGTCCAGCGCTCTCGTCTGCCATTATCTCTTCAAATGATATCAAGACTGTCTCGTTATGTGGTCCTTTTGGTGCTACTCAATTGCTGTGATGACCGAGGGCATTGAGCCTTTGCGGGAACCTAAAAGCAGAGGACAATTCTCAGTCAAGCTATTACGGTACTACGGAATCAGCTTCCAGAATACAGATGTGCTCCAACATTCGACACATTCAAATCAATACTAAAAACACATCTTGTTCATGTAAAGCACTTTGAATTATCACTATGTATGAAATGCACTATATACAGTTAAAACCAGAAGTTTATATACACTATAAAAAATCAGATGTTAATGTGACTAAACTTTTTTCTCTTTTAGGTAAGTTAGGATTATCAAATTTGTTTATGTTATGTTTAATAGCAGAATAATAAGAGAGATATTTTTTTGTGAAATTGTTTTTTTCTAACTTTTCTTGAAAGTCAAGTTTACATACAATGAGATTATTTTGCCTGAAAAGCTTAGATGATGGTGTCAAGGTTTTGGAAGTTTCTGATTGGCTAATTGACAACATTTGAGTTAATTGGAGGCACAACTGTAGAATAGTATTTAAGGTAAACCTCAAACACTCTGCTTCCTTTTGTGACAACATGGGAAAATCAACAAGCCAGAATCAACAAAAAAGCCAGATTACAATTTGCTAAATTACACTGGGAAAAATAATAATTTTTGGAGACATGTCCTGTGGTCTGATGGAACTAAGATTGAACTGTTTGGCCATAATGACCAGTGTTACATTTGTAGGACAAAGAAGAAAGCTTACAAGCCTAGGAACACCATCCCAACTTTGAAGTATGGGGGCGGCAGCATCATGTTGTGGGGCTGTTTTACTGCAGGAGGGACTGGTCCACTTCACAGCATAGATGGCGTCATGAAGAAAGAACATTATGTAGAAATACTGAAGCAACATCTCAAGACATCAGCCAGGAAATTAAAACTTGGCCACAAATGGGTCTTCCAAACAGACCATGACCCTAAGCATACTGCCAAATTAGTTCAAATGTGCTTTAAGGACAACAGAGTGAACGTTTTGGAGTGGCCATCACAAAGCCCTGAACTCAATCCTATAGAAAATTTGTGGGCAGAGTTGAAAAAGCTTGTGTGAGCAAGACAGCCTACAAATCTTACACACACCAATTCTGTCAGGAGGAATGGGCCTAATTTCCTTCAAACTATTGTGAGAAGCTTGTGGAAGGATACCCAAAACATTTGACCAAAGTTATACAGTTTAAAAGCAAAGCTAAAAAATACCAAGGAAATGTATGTAAACTTTTGACTTTCTAGAAAAAAATTCTCAAAACAAATTCTCTCATTATTCTGGCATTATTTCTGGCATCAATGATTTAGGTAATCCTAACGGACCTAAAATAGTAAACGTTTAGTATGATTTACCTTCAGACATTTTTTTTTAAAATGGTTAGGTTCCTTTTTTACAGTGTATGTAAACTTCTGGTTTCAACTGTACTTTAAGTAAACTTCCCCTGCCAAGCTATAAAAAGATGAAGATTCAAGCACACTTTTAGCTCCATTTCAGAAAATGGACACATTTAATTCTATGCATTTGGCTATAACTGTTGCATCTGTTTCTCTGCAGTCTATCCGGGAGGTGACGGGTTACGTGTTGGTGGCTCTGAACCAGTTTGACTATCTTCCTCTTGAGAACCTACGAATCATCCGAGGCACTAAACTCTACGAAGGACGCTACTCTTTGGCCATCTTTCTCAACTACAGACGAGACGGCTACTTCGGCCTGAGACAGCTCGGCCTCAGGAACCTGACAGGTATAGTTGTTTGTTTATATCAGTTTTTACTCCCAGCAAATTCCTTTCATACCAGCCATATCACCCTGTAGCCCTAGACCGGTTACTCACTGAAGCTAAGCAGGGCTGCACCTGGTCAGTACCTGGATGGGAGACCACATGGGAAAACTAGGTTGGTGTTGGAAGTGGTGTTAGTGAGGCCAGCAGGGGATGCTCATCCTGCGGTCTGTGTGAGTCCTAATGCCTAATGTTTAGACACAACATAAAGGCCCCCGGTATACTTTAAAAACAAAATACAAAAAAGAACTGAAATGATTTTATTTCAAACAAAAATTGACCTAAAGAAGTTATTTTTGAGTTTAAAACGGGTCACCAAAGCAAACATTTTGGGGGAGTTCATTTAGGCTCCTAAACACCTTTAAACTGTCATTGGTCAATGAACATTACCCAATCGGTGGGTGTTTTGGAACTTTCTTCTTTGACCTGCTTCATATCCATAGAGTTCAGAATCAGACAAATATCCAACACAACACCACCAAGTTAGCAACATGAATACACTGGAGGGTCAAGTAGCAGAGCTGGTAAAGATGTATCCGCACCTGTACGATCACTCGTGGAAAGACTTATAGGGTTTCACACACCAGACGAGAAGCCAAAGCATCTCACATAGCAAAATTTCTCTGGCCCAGCTCTGGCCCACACAATCAGCTTTTGTTTGGCCCACATGCTGCAGTGAATTACGGTACATAACTGGCCAAGTATGGCTTCCAGACAAAGGCCAAACATGGACCATATCTGGGCCAAGTATTAGCCAAGTTAATAACACATAACTGGGCCTGAACTGGGCCAGATATATTGGTGTCACTACTGCAATGAAATTGATAAACCCATGAAGCAGTGCACTTTATGGGCACTATGGGCATTGTTCCACTCATTGTCTCTGACGTAAGGCTTCTCGCCAGATGTTTATGAAACTTGTTATTCTCCCACAGCCGCCATTGTTGTTATGTTTACACTCAGCAGTACAGCACATTTAAACCCCACCAACTGTAATGAGTGAGTTGCAGTATACTGTCAAAAAGCAATCTCAAACTTCTTTTTGGCCTCAAGTGAAGAACAAAAAAGGGCTTTGTTTGAAGTATACCAGGACTTTAACTCAACCAAGACTTGGCTATATTGAGTGCGTATTTGAGTTACTGTCACCTTTCTATAAGCTGGAGCAGTCTGGTCATTTTTCTCTAATCTCTGGCATCAGTAAGTCTTATCCATGTACTGTATATGCCCACAGAACTGCCACTCATTGGATATTTTTCAGTTCTCTGACCCTTTCCTGTAAACCATAGAGATGGTTTTTCAAGCGCATGCATGTTTTGAAGGGATAGTTCACCCAAAAATAAAATCTGCTCTCCCTTATGTTTTTTTAAAATCTTTTTTTTCTAGTTCTTTCTTCTAAAAAGAATATATGTTGAAGATTGCTGGTTGCTGGAGATATATCCAGCTGCAGGCCCGCAGAATCACAAACGTTTCAGGCACACACAATCCAGCACACACGTTCTAGGCAAACCATATATGGTTACGACGGAAGTTAATGTTACAGTATTAACGTCTTCTCGGGCATCGTCACCAATTTATTATTATATATATTGTTGATAAATATTGTACACAATAAACAGTAGTGTTTACTGTTTCACAAATATTGCGATCGAGGCGGGCAAATGGTGAACATTGTTTCTGTTCGCTATATATTCAATATAATAGACTAAATAGTTTTCTATCCGTCATCATAGATGATTAGTCATTATTATCTGACAGAGTCAATATAGCAGATACTCGTTTGCTGGCCTTGCTGAACTATCTAAATTGGACAGTTTTAATTTATATAATGGTTGAAGGAATAATAGCAAGTTAATATGCACAGGCAATAACATCTTTATATGTAATAAAAAATCTTTTTACATTTAATAAATGTGAACACTATATTTTACTATTATTTAATAGTATTTATTTGCTTAATTTTCTAATAACTTTTTATTAAAGATTTTCCACATTAAATACTATAGTAATTTATAGTAAGTAATATATTGTTTTTAAACCATAAAGTACTGGTAATTTGTGGTAATTGTAGTTGCAACAAATTTAGCAATACAAACAAATTAACTATTAATAATGAATTAAAATAAATTATATATATATATATATATATATATATATATATATATATATATATATATAATATATATATATATATATATATATATATATATATATATATATATATATATGTATATATATATATATATATGTATATATATATATATATATATGTATATATATATATATATATATATATATATATATATATATATATATGTATATATATATATATATATATATATATATATATATGTATATATGTATATATATATATATATATATATATATAATTTATTTTAATTCATTATTAATAGTTAATTTGTTTGTATTGCTAAATTTGTTGCAACTACAATTACCACAAATTACCAGTACTTTATGGTTTAAAAACAATATATTACTTACTATAAATTACTATATATTACTAATTTTATATATATATATATATATATATATGTATATATATATATATATATATATATATATATATATATATATATATATATATATATATATATATATATATATATATATATATATATATATATGTATATATATATATATGTATATATGTATATATATATATATATATATATATATATATATATATATATATATATATATATATATATATATATATATATATATAATTTATTTTAATAATATATATATTACTAACAGTTGCTACAGTTTAGTAAAAGATAGTAGTTTAAATCAGTTTATAACTATATTAATTTTAAATTATTATCTATAGTAATTCATTTATAATGTGACACATTATTGGTTTTTTTTTTATATATATTTTACAACAAAACGATTTTAACCAAGTATGACAAAATTAAGATCCTGAATTAGTTTATTACACTTAATACAATTAGACTGTCTGTTATGTTTTTTTGTGTATGTGGAAACGTGAATAAAGTCTTAAGTGTTTAACCAATTATTTTTATTTACATAATTTGAGTTCAGAAACTGTAGCGTTGTTAAAATGAACTTTACAATAATGAAATAATAACTGAAATGGGAAACCATAAACTGTTGACAGTCTAATGAATGGCAATCCTAGCACGGGCGTTCTCGATCGCCGTACTTGTGAAATACACTAGGTGTCGATAACGCTCCTAAGGAGTTAGTTAGTTACCATATATGGCTTGCCTAGAACTTGTGTGCTGGATTGTGTGTGCCTGAAACGTGTGTGGTTCTGCGGGCCTGCAGCTGGATATTATTGGGTTGCTGGGACACATTGACTTCCATAGTAGGAAAAATACTATGGAGGTCAACATGAAAGTCAACCAGCATTTTTCTAAATATCTTATTTTGTGTTCAACAGAAAAAAATAAACTTAAATAGGTTTTGAACAAGTGAAGGGTGAGTAAGTGATGACAAACCAACGATTCCTTTAAGGAAAAAGTATACTATTTCAGAATGGTTGGGGTGAATTTATAGGGAAGTGCAAGTGCATACTGTTAAAAATGAAATTACTAAAAATTAAACTTAGATGGCACGGTGGCATAGTGGGTAAGCACTGTCGCCCCACAGTAAGAACTCTGGGTCTGGCTGGGTCAGTTGGCATTTCTGTGTGTGGTTTGCATGTTCTCCCCGTGTTGGCGTGGGTTTCCTTCAGGTGCTCCGGTTTCACTTTAGGTGAATTGGATGAACTATATTGGCTTTAATGTATGAGTGTGTGTGTGTGTGAATGCTAGAGTGTATGGGTGTTCCCAGTACTGTTTATTTATTTATTTTCTTCAGCTTCTATGTTCCAACCTCAGCCCTAGACATTTGGTGTTGTAACACAATTGTTGCTGTGATCATTCATCTTAAGAATGTAAATCACACAAGCTGCAATTATCTCTGGAAATAAATCCACATCGATTCCCAAATAAGGTTGTTTTAGAGAAAACTTCAAGCTTCTAGAGTCCACAGAAGCGTATTGTGTAGAAGAGGCTTTATAACCCCTGATCCCTCCAGAAAGGACGTGCTTGATTTGATGGTTATGCTGCCTAATAGCTGCTGTGTGTAAGAATATTGCCTTAGGCAGAATTATTTTTGAACTCCCTCCTCTTTCACACGCAAACCAGCACACATGTATGCGCACGCACACATACACAGAATATTTCTAAGTGTGTTTTCCCATAGCCAAGGCCCTTTTGTTGACCCAGAGGGTTACGGATGAGAGCGATACAGCCATCAGTATGCCCACCAGACACGGCTGCTGCCCAGCCATAATGCATTTTTAATAGACTAGACATTTGAGGTTTAGTTGCTTTGTCAAAGTTGGAATTATTATTAGGCTGAAACTCTTTCTCCATGAGCTGCCAGCGATGACAAAAATGGTAACATTAGCATCATTAAAGGTGCCCTATTATACTTTCTACTCTTTCAACTTATTTTAGTGCATAATTATGCATAAGATTTGCAAAGTTACAGAGTCAACATCAAAGGGGGTTATTGTCTATATTAGTAAACACTGTTTTGGAAGTCACTCAGATGCCCTGAATTTTCTTTTGAGAACATACACATCACAATATCTTGAATTTCAATAACTTCTACACAAATACTGTAGATAGTGTATGGTGTTGGTGTTGTCAGTGGTTAGCATCATCTCTTCACATGTCTTGGATCCCATCAATGGCATTGCACAATCTCTAGAGGCCCCGGGATGAGCATCCCCAGGTGGAAATAGTGAACAAAGAAAATAATTAGAGTAGCTGCTGTTCATAATGCATTTGAACAGGAGATATTAAATGTCAATGCGAAGATAAAGTGCTATAAATGAAAATAGCAGTTATATTAACGAACATATAAAGCATATAAGTATTTCTAACAAAGTGCCTGGTGCATTAAAGGGCACCTAGGTTACCACTTTTTCCAGATTTAATATAAGTCTTTTGTGTCTCCAGAATTTGTCTGTAAAGTTTCAGCTCAAAACACCCATCAGATTTTTTATTATTTAGAAGTTTGTATTTTGTAGCATTTAGCATCAGCTACCGGTTTTTGTGTACTGCACCTTTAAGGCTAGTCCTTCACGCCCATCGTTTCCACGTGCCTGGCAGCAGCTACCTCGGCTACGTCAGACAACAGACAAACAAGAACGTAACGTTTGTGAGGAAAACTACAGTAAGAATCTTACTAATAATAATTTGATGCATGTTGTAGAGTTGCAAGGATGAGTCACACACAATGTCGTTACAAAGTTCACGCACACACACAAATACACACACACACACACACACACACACACACACACACACACACACACACACACACACACACACACACACACACACACACACACACATTGCACGGACACGCACACACACATAGCACGGACACGCACACACACAGCGCTATTAGCTTTGCACTGTTTTTGCATGCAAATGTGACAGGATACAGGTTAATATCCACTGCTGTATGGATATCTGTTATGTTAATGTACAAAATAAACCTGATTAAACGTCCACATACCGGGATTGAAGCGTCTTTTATAATTTATCTGACATGTGGCTGTGGTGATGAAGTAAAACTGAAGTAAATTTATGTAATTTATTACAAACATGCACTGTTTTAAAAGATTTTAAACTTGTAAAACTCACTCTTGATCACATTTGATGATGATTGATGATCCTAGCAAACTGAACAGACTTTTATTTATGGTTGCTTAGTTTGCGAACGTCCTGTGGTTGGTATGATAATACACGTTACCTCGGAGACATGTTAATACGCAGCTGTCAATCAATTCGGTGGGCGGAGGGATCGCACTCCTACGTTAAATTGCGGTCGGTCTTAAAACCGCTCCAATTGGTCTACCGTTTTTATGATGTTAAGTGGGGAAAAAAGGACTGGGTGTGATTATATCACCCCAATATGACGGTCTATACACTATACCTACGCAAATGCCTGTCCAAACAGCTTGAAAAGTAGATTTTTCACCATAGGTGCCCTTTAAGACAGGATAAGTGTGTACTACAGGTGGTTTGTCATGCCCACTCATATGCATGGAGCATGGATGTTTGTATGCTTTACTAAAAAGATAGATCTTTAATCTAGTTTTGGACTGAGAGAGTGTGTCTGAGCCTCGGACATTTTCAGGAAGGCTGTTCCAGAGTTTAGGAGCCATAAATGAGAAGGCTAGACCTCCTTTAGTAGACTTTGCTATTCTAAGTACTACTAGAAGCCCTGTGTTTTGAGATCTTAAAGAGCGGGTTGTATTGTAGCGAGACAGAAAGTTGGTTAGAGAAACAGGAGCTAGATTATTTAAAGCTTTATAGGTACGACGCAATATTTTAAAATCAATACGGATACCCACTGTTTAACATATCTAATACTGTATATTGATGCAAGTTAGTTCTTTCATTACTGTTTACATTCACATGCATATCAAACATTTGAAGTGGTGTGCTTTTGATTTAACTTTGTGTGTATTTGATGGTTGACATGAAAGAAAAGTTAATTTAGTACTACACTTTTTTTCTGGAAATGGGCGGAGAGCAGTAGCTCATTTACATTTAAAGAGACACACGGAAACAACGTGTTTTTGCTTAGAAGCAAAATGTGGCTTTTAAAGCAAATAATGAACAATCTCTGGGGTTTTCTGAGCTTAAATCTTCTAGGGAACCACATTCTAGGGAAAATGTGTGTTACTAGGGCTGCACGATATTGGAAAACAATTCACCAATATTTCACCAGATGAATTGAATAACTCTATTTGTGAAGAATTCGTAATTTCAGAATGGTTGGGGTGATTTTAAAGGGAAGTTCAGCTGCGTAAATTATTATAAGCTAATTAAAGTTACCTTTAAATAAGATTTTTAAGGGAAAGACGATCGAATGAGAGGAAAAAAATGCTTTAGATGCTACTTTTTTCTGGTAAGTCTTAATGGCAGTTGGACACAAATATATAATATTATAATCTAAAGTAAAATGACACTTTCACTGCATGATTGAAATAATAGTTAAAATCAAATGAAATCAAATAAAAGTAATTTAATAAAGCTTTGTTAAAGCTACAGATGTTATTGTTTCTTAATGTGTGATTGCTTTAAACACACTTGATATGTTTAACAGAAAAAGAAAAAATAAATAAAACTCCACAATGGTTAAACTTTGCTATTAAACTACAAGCTCCTGGTCAACAATAACCCATAGCTGACATTTAAGATCCTGCGATGTGACTATTGCAGATATCGATGCTGAAACAATATATAGTGCAGTCCTATTACATACTACAAAAAAGACATAGTTTGACTTCTTTAAATAATATATATTCAAATACGTAGAAATGCTTTAAATTTCTGTTTGAATGTGCATAAATGACTGATACTGTCATTTACAGTAGATGTGTGATGCTAATTATGGCTGAGTGTGAAAGCTTAAATACTATTATGGTTAAGTCTGTAATTCCCTGTCATTAGTTGCGAGTTTACCTTCTAATATAAATGAGCTTCGACTGATTTCTTTATTCCAGCTTCACAGTGTTTCAGGTAAAGAGATGAAAGCTTGCATCTTGCTTTCTGAGAAACATCACCCTGATCCTTAATGGACCCTTTGATAAGGAATACAGTTGTTGTCATGTGCAGCATCTCCTCCATGTTCTAACTCTCCTTTAATGATGGCTAGTAGCTTTCATATATGTGGTCACTTTAGCAAAAAAATATACGTTTTTTTTTACTTCAAGTCATTCAAGCAAACATTTGGATATTGAGACTGATACATGTTGTTGTTGTTGTTGTTGTTGTTGTTGTTGTTGTTGTTGTTGTTGTTGTAGTAGTAGTAATAATAATAATAATAATAATAAAAATACTAATAATAATTATTATTATTAATATTATTATTATTATTATTATTATTATTATTATTATTCATTCATTCATTAAAAAAAAGGGACTAAAGGGACTAAGCCGAAAAGAAAATGAATGAATGAATGAATAATATAAAAATAACAACATTTATTAATCCATAGTAATAATAATATAAAATTATAAAATGAATGAAATAATAATAATAATAATAATAATAATAATTATTATTATTATTATTATTATTATTATTATTATTATTATTATTATTATTATTATTATTATTATTATTATTGATAATTATAATAATAATACAATATAATTATATTAAAATGACAAAATAAACAAATAAATAAAATGACTGAATTAATATAATATAATAATAAGAAAATTTATTAATCAATAATAATAATATAAAGATAACAAAATAAATAAATTTAATAAATAATAATAATAATTATTATTATTTTTATTAATATTGTGAATTATTATTATTATTATTATTAATATTATTATTATTATTATTATTATTATTATTATTGATAATAATAATAATAATAATAATAATATAAAAATGACTAAACAAATAAATAAATGAAATGACTGAATTAATAATATAATATAATATAATATAATATAATATAATATAATATAATATAATATAATATAATATAATATAATATAATATAAAAATAACAACATTTATTAATCCATAATAATAATAATAATATAAAAATAATAAAATAAATTAAGCAATAATAATAATAATAATAATAATAATAATAATAATAATAATAATAATAATAATATTATTATTATTATTATTATTATTATTATTATTATTGTTATTATTATTATTATTATTATAATTATTATTATTATTATTATTATTATTATTATTATTATTATATAATCATCATGGTTATAATTAACCATTAATTTATAAATAAGTATTTAGAATATGTACAATTATCTAGGCTATAATTACGTGTATATTTGTAAATATTTTGTTTGTAAGTATACATAATTATACTGTATTTTTCTTTATCAATATGTCATCAAATCATTTAAAACCTTTTAATCTAAAAATGCATAGATAATTCAATATTTTTTAATTGTTTTATTATTTTTCATATATACATTGATTCTGGATTATAATTATGTAAACATACCTGGTCTAAATTCTTGTTTAATTATTTGTTTAAATGATGTTCAGATTTTCTAGTATCCAGTAAGAAAATATTGTAGAGGGGAAAAAAATAATAATAAATAAAACTGTCAGGAATGATGCAAGACCTCCATGCAAGATTCATATTTTGTGAACTGTCCCTCGCACATCTTTGTTTACCATATAAATAAATAACCGCTGGTACATGAAATATTTATCAGAACTGAAATTGTTGTATTATGTCAGAAGAAACAGATGTCGGAGGAACAGACTTGCGGATGAGTGGTCAGCTTTACAGTGTTTTCAAGGTCAGCAGTCACTATTCAGAGGTATTTGAAGGCAAAATAAAGTCAAGTATTAAGTATTCCAGAGGTCTATATGATAATATATGACATTTACCCTGGAAAATAATAATAAAGAGGACTTAGTCTCATCCTCCATGCCAGTATTTGCAGACTGTCTGGTGAATTGAGAGCTCTGACCACACACGGTATACACTCATGCCATGGCTCTCTCAGTGTGTACCATGAAAAGCAATTAGGCCAGAACTGTTAATGCATACAGATTAGAGTCCACATCAGCGGATCTAGTCTGAATAATGGTGATAAAATCCACACATCTTAGAACAGAAGTGTGTGGTTTCTTAATTATTTCAGAATTTAAAAAGCAGGGGTGTACGATGCTTGATTAATGTTACTTGATTATAATGATCATGTATTAATTGGCAGGATTTGTACTTTACTCAAGGGTAGGGAAAGTAATGATACACTCAGAACCTGTTGTAAATGAATGGAAATATGTGACGATTCCAGTCAGTTGTGATGATAAACAAATCCTAGTAGATGGACATTTTAAAGGTGACATTGGATGCCCATTTTACACAAGTTGATTTGATTCTTTAGGGGTCTTAATGGAAAATCTGTAACTTACTTTGGTTAAATTTCTTAATGACAGTTTAAATAAACACTCATTTTACCCCAATCTATAGTGAGGTGTTTCATTTCATATCTCTTTAAATGCTAATGAGCTTCTTCTCACCCAATCCTGAGTCTGCATTATCAGGTATCACTATCTATACGCTTATTTCACGCGCCATTTTAGAACACGAAAGCGAGGCTGCGGTGGGAAGAAAGCCGGAAGTATAGGATCAGCACTGTAAACATTGCAACAACATGCTGTGTACTACAAACCTCCAGCTGTTGCTGTGACTTCAAAATGCACAAATGGTGTAAACATCACTTTAATATCATTCAGTTCAGTTTCATTTAAACAATTAAAAGCATATTAGGCGTCAAATAACATCACAATATCTTTAAGAGTGATACACTTAAGTGTCCTCTTAGACTTCAGTCCAGGGCAGCAGGTAAACACCGTGGGGACGCTTCCCTGCTTCAGCCTATGTAACCCGGTGAGTGATAAAACACAGCAGTCCTCTGTAGCACATCTTCGTGTTGTCTAACAGTGTTGTCCCCATACTGAAGTTTTAAAAACGTCAATTTGCCGCTAACATTTACGCGCCGCTGAGCGCGCTCATGAACACCGCTGATTTGCCGTAGTATTCACCAGTGCTCAACAGAATGACTGTGAAGGTTATCAGCTTCCTGCTCTTCACAGATTGAAAACACACATAGACGGATATTGGAGCGTTTTAAAGCTGTGAAGATCAGTCGTTTCATCAGCGGATCGCTCGTCTGTGTTTGCACTCAGTAAACAGCGGTGAGGTGAACTGATGACCTGGCTTCACAGCCAATCAGAGTGATTTCTGTTGAGCACGTGAACACAATGGCCAATCAGCGCTGTTTAAGAACTCCATGAACATTGTCTGTAATGTTAACGAGAAATTGGCGTTTTTTTTAATATTTCATTACGGAAATTTTGTATCGTGACTAGTCTAATATAGATAAAGACTCAGTTCATTAACTTGAGTTTGATGAATGGCATCTAAAATGTGTGTTTGGGAAAGAAAACGTTAGCTAAGTAGTGCCATTTCCCTTAACTTAACTGAAAATGAGGTCAAATATCCCTTTTTATTTTCACTATCCATTCAGAACGGACCTTAGGGTCACTCGGAAGGCGCTGAAATCATAAATTTGTGTCACTTTCTCTTCGCTGATAAGATATACAGCCAGGTACACAACATTCCTGTGTGACTCAGTCTATACTTCCGGGTTTCTTCCCACCGTAGCCTCGATTTCGCTGTTAATAATGGCGGCCGCGTGAAATCAGTCTATTCTTGAGGAGGAACTAAACCAGTGCAGCACACATACAGTGCTTAACCTAAACCTTGAGCTACTGCTGACATTTGTCTGTATGACTGACATGGAGTATTTGACACAGTTTCCACATTATGCTGCCAAAATGTGAGATTGCGGTAGATTGATTGCGCAAGTATAACCGCCACATATAATGTATCACTGCTTGACATGCCAGCCTGCCATTATAACCAGGGCTTAACATTAAATTTTTTGATCACCAGCCAATGTGGCTAGTAGATTTCCAGCATTACTAGCCACTCGCCATTTTCACTAGCCACAATTTTCTTGTTGGGAAAATATATTTTGTATGCATGAATTTGACTTTGACATGCTAAAATGACTTAATTTAGATGTGTTATGTCCACATGCCTTCTCATTCATTTAACTTCTTGTGTGTGTTGTGTATTAGCTTGCTCAGTGTGCATGAGCAAATGGGTTGTGTCGCAATACAATCAGTTTTTATTTCACATGAGTTTTTAGGGCTCAAAATTAAGGATTTACCAAATTTATCTCTGACCACGCCAAATAAGTATTTCTTAGCCACAATTTTTATCGTGTCAAAACAAGGAAAATATAGCTGTAAAGGTGCACTTTTTAATTCAACAAAACTTTTCTTTTAAAAAAACCATTACATTTAAAAAAGAATTATTGTCATGTATCTATATGCACAGTAATCTGTCCTGGCTAAAGCTCAGATCACCAGTTAACATTAACGGGGAGTAATCTCCCATTAAGGCAATGTTATTATAAAGAAATATAATTAAACCATATTAACAAAAATAACTGTTAGCAAAAGAAAGCAGGTGAAACATACTGTGTTTGAAAATGAAAGGATGAGCACGCGCACGGTTAATATAGGCCTGTAAATGAAAGCAGTGACCGCTGCTGCTTACAAAAGAATATGTGTATTTTTGTTTTAATCTTGAGCTCTTGAAAGCAGCAGGACTGTGGGTGTACGATCATCGCTTTTGTCCAGTCTATTTCAAAGGGAACCGATCACACCAGCTGCGCTTCCTCTAGGCACGGTGACGGTTGCTTCGCGCAAGTAAACAGGAGCGCGTACTTTTTAACAGTCGCGCACATCCCATCATCTGTGCCACGCTTATTTTCAAACACTGCTTTTAAGAAAACTACAATTTAAAAATGATTTCCAACCAGCCAAAGTGGCTAGTGGTGGTGTCTGTCTAACCCGACAGAGCTGAAATCTACCCGCATTTGGCGGGTTGGCGGGTGTTAATGTAAAGCCCTGATTATAACCCACCATTAACACTTTTCATATGTACAGATGTTTGTTTGAATACATTTTACAGTGATAATGGCGGGCTGCAATGTCAAGTTTCAGTATTAGATCTTTAAAACAGTGTCTATTGGACATAAAAACAACTGTTGCTTCCATTGATATTGCAGCCTGCCATTATCACTGTAAAATATATTCAAACAAACATCTGTACATGTGAAAAGTGACGCTGGTGTATTTAACAAACTCTCAGCTGGTCAGTGTAAACACCACACTGAAAATTACAGCTCTGCACATGATATATGATTATCTGATTGTAAACACAAGTGAACTGAAGCTGGCATTTGCTAACTGTAATAACTTCTTTCAACTCCTGATATATACCTTGCTGAGCACATTGATCTAAAGTGCATGGACAGGCTGTAAGACAGCATCTTTAAAGTTTTATTTTATGTTTAACTACTATAATATCTTAAACCGTTAAGCACATAAGGTTATATGAATAACACACAAGTTTGATTTACACCCAATCTGTAAAAAGCTGAAATTGACATCTCGTTTAAATTAGATATGATCGATATAGATCGTTTAAATTATAAATGACAGCAGTGTAATATATACAGTATATACTGCTCTATATGTATATCATAAATCAAACTACAAAAAAAAAACAAAAAAAAAAAACAAGTCAATAAGACAATACTTTATTAAATAGGGGGTTGTGATGTCACAGTAAGGGGAAATCTGGAACAGTGCATTTTCAGACTTTGCTTCTGATTCATAGGGATTATGTGTATATGAGCATTATCACACAAGTAGCAGTGCGATATGACTGTATATCGGCACTGGTGGGAGGAGTGCGTTGGCTCGAGACTGCATGCCGAGTGCCTTAGTGTCCCACCAGTGCTGATATACAGCCATATCGCACTGCTACGAGTGTGATATTGCATTTATACAACAGTTCAATGTCATAATCGTGTATATAAAAAGAAAATCAAACACAGAGTCTCAAAAATGTTTTTGTATACAAGGAACTACTTTCTTCTGCCATTCATTCACATCTGCAGCTGACAGTCAGAACAACAGAAACTGCTACTTCACCAGCGTCACTTTAGGTGATTCACACAGGTCACATAATAATAATAACATAATAAATCAACATAATAAATCACTCAGGTGATTTTGCTCACATGTTAAGATTATAAGGCTGAATGTCACGAAATGCCATCAGTCTACAGAGATTTCCCAGTAGTACAATAATTAACTCCAAAAAAAGCCAAAGTAAAGCAAACACTAGCAGATTACTATGGTATAAATACAGCACTACAAAATGCAAAAAAGAAAAATCGACTTAGAATGATGCTTATCGGTTTTAAAATGATTTGATCAGCTGTAGTTTGAAATTTACACTGAGTTTTTCTCCCCTAAGGACTTATTATGCGGCCTCTGTTGCCTTCTTATGGCAGAACCGTCTTTGCTTTGCTCAGTATGACAAGCTAATGGCCACTGACACACTGAATAATTAAAATAGGTACTACGCTTATAAATAAACTGCATAGTTGTAGTCTAAACAACCACATTCTCGCCTAAAAAGGACATTATGTTGCCCAACAATTGCAATATTTGTCAAACTGTAGTGAGTTTATTGATCTGCTTTCACTCTATGTGGGTGGAGTAATACACCAGGGTAAAGAGGCTGTACAAGTGCTGTTATACAGTTTTTCTCAGTCGCTTTGGTGCATTTCTCACAACACTATTTACATTTGCACATTAGTTAATGCATTTCTCAAAACAATTAGTCAATTGTGCACATCATAGTAGCAGTTTCTCATTCCTTCCAGTAAATTGCAAATGCTTTTGGACATGCATCAGTTGCTTTCATACAACTCTCCGCTGTTTTATAACATTCTCATTTGTTATGTCAGTCAAAATTAACTAGACTTGTGAATGCTGAATAGTCATTCCAAATAAAACTAGTCCTCATTTCATTACTTGAGTCATTACATACAAAAATGTTGAGCTAGTTGTCAAAATCTGTCAAGCAAATTGTATAAAAACATTTTTAATTTTATTTTCTGAAAATGTCTTCTAAATTGAACAATTTCATGAATGATTTACAGACCTGTGTATGTTGTAAGTTCAGTTCCAATATGTACTGCAGTATTGTTTGCAGTTGTGCACAGCTCTACCCAAAGGAAGTTTATGTTTGTTGTAAATAAGGGTGTATTTATTGTTTTGCACAATGCTGTGAATCAATTAGAATTGTAAAAAGCAAATGCAGTAAAAATGTGAAACACACGTTCAGTGTCTTGTACTCAGATACCTCACTAAATGCAGTGATGTCTAGCTTTACTGTAGTTTTCAAATGGCTGTGCAAATAGTATATAGTGTTGTCTGGAGCATTTTCAGAAAGTGTCATCAAAATCTGACTTTTTTTGCATTGGAAAAAATTAACAGAGTAAACTTTTCTAATGAAAACATGACAAAGCCATTTGACTCTCTTGTTCATAAACAATGGTGGCAGGACTTTTCATCTTGATGACACTGACACTTTCATTGACATGAATACTTGCTTTTGAGGAATGAGCTCTCCATTTTGAGCAAGTGACACACTTTTGCAGGTTATCAACTAGGTTTTGCAGTTTGCACTAATTGTTTTGAGAAATGCATTAACTGTTGTGCAAATGTAAATAGTGTTGTGAGAAATGCACCAAAGAAAAACTGTAGCAGAATACGGCATGGCTGTCAGCCAATCAGATTCGAGAACCAGACAGAACTGTTGTATGTATGTATGTATGTATGTATGTATGTATGTATGTATGTATGTACTCTCTCTCTCTCTCTGTATATATATATATATATATATATATACAGAGAGAGAGAGAGAGAGAGAGAGAGAGAGCCAGATAGATAGATAGATAGATAGATAGATAGATAGATAGATAGATAGATAGATAGATAGATAGATAGATAGATAGATAGATAGATAGATAGATAGATAGATAGATAGATAGATAGATAGATAGATAGATAGATAGATAGATAGATAGATAGATAGATAGATAGATAGGTAGGTAGGTAGGTAGGTAGGTAGGTAGGTAGGTAGGTAGGTAGGTAGGCAGGCAGGCAGGCAGGCAGGCAGGCAGGCAGGCAGACAGACAGACAGACAGACAGACAGACAGACAGACAGACAGACAGATAGATAGATAGATAGATAAATAGATAGATATCGGGCGGACGGACGGACGGACGGACGGACGGACGGACGGACGGACGGACGGACGGACGGACGGACGGACGGACGGACGGACGGACGGACGGACGGACGGACGGACGGACGGACGGACGGACGGACGGACGGACGGACGGACGGACGGACAGACAGACAGACAGACAGACAGACAGACAGACAGACAGACAGACAGACAGACAGACAGACAGACAGACAGATAGATAGATAGATAGATAGATAGAAGTGGGTGTAATTTTGCAATATATATATGTAGTTTAAGCTTGATTTTTAGAAATAAGTATGAACTCACCAAGTCACGTAATCCATCAAGTCATGCCCCAAAAACATAACATAACATGAAATTAAATAAAACAGCCTTGGATGAGTACATGCTGGAAGTAACACAGCTGGATTTGAAATAAATGTAATCTGATGTTCTGTAACTTAGCATTATATCCATGACTGGTTATTGTGAAACTGATTACCATGTAAGATACTGTAAAAAGGCACTGGAAAGGAGAGAGTTAGACTTCAATATGTATGTTTGCCCACCAAAGATTGTGCAGGGATACAAATAAAAAATAAAAAAAACCTTTTCTTTCACTGACATTTAGAAAACACAAATATCCACAGGCTTTAGTTTTGTCCTCCTCTATCTTGTTGTTGTCTGGCTGAAAGCCTGCCAAGCAGCTGAGCACATGCAGTCTAAAGAGAACATGTAATATCTCTCTCCATCTGCTGGTTGTGTGTTCACCCCAATGCTCGGTAAACAGCAGATCAATCCTCATCATGTTAAATGAATACTGTGCATTTGTTCTTAAGTGCAACAAATTGGAAATCAGGATGTTATGAAAATGATAAAGGTGTAATGGGATTAAAATACAGATAACAGTTACTAATGATTTTTATTACAGGTTTTATTACAAATATTTTGCTTACGTTCAAACTAAGTGATGAAAATGTTAGTGGTACTAAAGTTAAATTATTTTTACCAGTACTTCTATGACAAAGGTTTTAATTTAATTTAATTTAATTTAATTTAATTTAATTTAATTTAATTTAATTTAATTTTATTTTATTTTATTTTATTTTATTTTATTTTATTTTATTTTATTTTATTTTATTATTTTTTTAATTATTTTTTTTGTAATTTTTTATTGCATTTTATTAAATTAAATTAAATTAAATTAAATTAAATTAAATTAAATTAAATTAAATTAAATTAAATTAAATTAAATTAAATTTTATTTTATTCAATTAAATGTTATTTTATTTTAGTTTTATTAAATGTTTTTATTTTATTATATTAAGTTAAATTTAATTTAATTTTATTTTATTTTATTTTATTTTATTTTATTTTATTTTATTTTATTTTATTTTATTTTATTTTATTTTATTTTATTTTATAATTTAGTTGCTTTTTTTTTTTTTACCAGTAATAATAATATTATTTTCTAAACTCTGGATCCTCGTACATCATTTTTAAATAACCATAATTTATTTTCGTATATTTACTGCCCTTATACTTTACCTGTTCTGTAATACATCAACATTGATTTAAATGAAAACCACATGGCCAATACTGTATATTATAATCATGTATCTGTTAGTGTACAAAACATTACAGTATTTCTAGAAGGATCTGCAGTGCTACCCTCAGTCATTGTTAAGCCCTGTTTATTCCTTATGCTTTTCCTTTGCTCCTTGATAGTTACAAGCATCATGTCTCGTTTTGTGTTCTCTTCTACATTTATGTTCACATTGTTTGATTAAAGTGGTGTAAAATCTGCACATCAGTGAGGCTCATATTTTCACCAGGTAAAAGTGCCTGCAGCTGATATAATCACACTCAGTTCAAGGTGGAAGTCATTCAAGTCCTATTTATTTACCCTGCAGTTGTATAGTTGTTTCTGTCTGGATTGTGTTGTCATTGTGTTTTTGCTATGTGAAATAATGATTGCTTTTGAGCAATGATGTTCTTTATTTAAACATGACCTTTCCACACAGTTTCCCATAACAAAAGTAAATAATCTCATAGAAAGTACATTTCAGAAATAGGTGGAAACTGAGTGAACTAAGCAGAGTTACATGCATTGGTTTTAATTAAGAATTTTTTCTTAATTAAGTGATTTATGACTTGAATATCATCTTTACAAAATAGCAAACAGAGGGGACGGGTTTGATCCAATGTTCTTTTTAAACTTTTCTTTAGGTTTGTTTTGTACCTTGTTAATTGCATGATACTTTTCATACGCTTTGTATGCTTAACATGCTTCTGAATGAATAGTTTTGAGTATTGAATTATACAAAGAACTTCATTACAACTGTATTTATGTTAGATTTTTTTGTCATTTCTATGTTAATAGTTTTTTATATGTTTATTTTTCTATTTTAGTACATTGCTAAACCAAAAATTAGGGATATTGTAATGATTGCTAGTTCATTTTAAGTGCAATTTGTATCTATATACAGTCCGCAGCATATTTGAGCACACCTCACAAGTCTCTCTATTTTTCACAGGATGCTATACAATATTATATTTGTGCATATACATTAACATTTTGCATTAGACCAGGAAAAATCAAAAGAAACAAAAATATATAAAATTTTGTTTATATATATATATATATATATATATATATATATATATATATATATATATATATATATATATATATATATATATATATATATATATATATGTATATATATATATATACATATATATATATATATATATATATATATATATATATATATATATATATATATATATATATATATATGCAAAAGCCTCTAAACGTCACTTCCACCAAAAAAAGCTAATGACATTGAGCGAATGCTTTAAGCACGTAGTACACCATCAACAAATAGAACTCCGGCTTTTCTGAGGAGTTTTATTCCGCTTTTGATTTGGATTTTTAAGACTGAGTTTGATGAACTGGATGAGCCTGTCTGACTGTCAGTAAATGGCAAATCAAAACGTCCCTTACCTTAAAACTCTGTTCATTATAAGAAAAAGAAAACACACTGGACAGTCAGAAGTGTAGCATGCATTCATAACGTTTTTTGGGCACTGACGCTACTTTGAAAATTCAGATTTACTTTACATTGAACAGCAACTGCGTTTCACAAAAGACAGAGTTAAGATGCCGTTCTTTTATCCCACGTGGATGCTATGAGGATAAACAAGAGAACAAGACCTTAAGTATGGTGAGAATGAATGAATGACAGCTTCTAAAAGTGTCTGAGAGACATTCCATTTTTTGCCCAGTAGGCCCACCTTGTGATTTATTTGCTAATGTAAAGTATTTTTAAAAGATAAATATAATGTATAAAACTATACATTATTTGTATTACTTCATACTACCTATACGCCTGATAAGCTATTTATTTTAATGGACAATGCACAGATATTGTTTCATAATGTTTTACACTACATTTTTTTAAATCTACAAAGCTTAGTTTACAATGTTTGCAATGTTTACATTGCTCTACTTACATTAAATCTAAATCCCAAATATCAGAAATGACAACAGATTTAATTAATGTCAGTTTTAATGTTATTGATTAATCCACTTACTTGACAGATTTCATTCATTCATTTTCCTTCTGCTTTTTCCCTGGTTTATTACAGTGGAATGAACCGCCACTTACTTGACATATTTATGTATTTTTAGTTTTAGGTGGTCTGTGTAACATTTTTTTATGTTTGGTATAATCATTTCTAATTACATCTTTAGTGATTTTTCAACAAATTACAATGTCTTATCCCGATAGGTGGATTTAGAGGTTTTTGCAAAAAAAGCAGAAGTGGATTTAGCTGGTTTTGATGCAAAAGAAAATCTGCCTTGTTAAAAACCAAAGAATTGTCTAAATTGACATTTATGAAAAAAAAAATATTTTATTTACTAGTTAATAACCTCATCATTATCTATAAAATGAAACTTCTGAACCTAATCAGAGAAGCCTGGTAGAAAATGTTCATTTACAAGAAAAGAGGTCTGATGGATTTAGAGGGTTTTTCATCTGAACTCTTCATATATACACATATATATACATATATATATATATATATACACATATATACACACACATATATATATATATATATATATATATATATATATATATATATATATATATATATATATATATATATATATATATATATATATATATATATATATATATATATATATTATTAGCCCCCCTTTGAAGACAGTATGTCTGATAATATTTTGTCTTTTGTCTTTTGCTTATTTGTTTTATTTCGGCTAGAATTAAAGCAGATTTTAATTTTTTAAAAGCCATTTTAAGGTAAAAATTATTAGCCCCTTTAAGCTATATTTTTTTTTTCAGATAGTCTACAGAACAAACCATCGTTATACAATAACTTCCCTAATTACCCTAACCTGCCTAGTTAACCTAATTAACCTAGTTAAGCCTTTAAATGTCACTTTAAGCTGTATAGAAGTGTCTTGAAAAATATCTAGTCAAATATTATTTACTGTCATCATGGCAAAGATAAAATAAATCAGTTATTAGAAATGAGTTATTAAAACTATTATGTTTAGAAAGGTGTTGAAAAAATATTCTCTCTGTTAAACAGAAATTGGGGGAAAAAATTTACTTCGACTGTATATTAATATAATAGCAGTGTGCAAAATTTTGTTTTAATTTAAAGGTACTAGCTTTCTTTAAATGTATAATCTTCCAAAATATATTACCTATAGTTATTGAGAAATGTATAAAAATATTAATTTAAAAAATGGGGTGTACTCATTAAAGGTGCTGTATGTAAGTTTTTGACTTTTCTAAAGCATAAAAGTACCATAATATGTTTGCA
The DNA here is from genome assembly GCA_903798195.1 of Danio kyathit. Classification (NCBI taxonomy): domain Eukaryota; kingdom Metazoa; phylum Chordata; class Actinopteri; order Cypriniformes; family Danionidae; genus Danio; species Danio kyathit. Next base: position 12,239,837 of record LR812519.1, read on the forward strand.
AATATTTAAGAAACATGCCAAGTGAACATTCTTATTTATTTGAAAGACAATGCTGAAGTCAGACATTCTGCTTTGAAAATGCATTTTCCGCGCCGGAACGTCTATCTTTTTTTTGGTTATTTAACCCGCCAAATGCCCGTTTACGCTCTCAAAGTGTTTGTCCGTGACCGAAATGTGACCTCCGGTGGACAGTAGCAGATTTAAAAATGAGACGCAGAATCAGAGTTCCACATATGGTGGTTATTAATTAGCAAATAATATAAATATTACGACTGTAAACATTAGCCCCCGGTTTCACAAACAAGGTTTAAGGCTAGTCAAGATTAAATTGCATGTTTAGGCGATCTCAACTCAAAATAACTTACAGTGACATGTCTTAAAATACGTCAGTGTTATTCTTTTGTCTCCAGGTGCACGCCAGTAATATATTTTTCTAAGGCCATTTTATAAATGTGGC
>LR812519.1:12250293-12337793 GCA_903798195.1 Danio kyathit
AGGAAACCCACGCGAACACAGGGAGAACATGCAAACTCCACACAGAAATGCCAACTACCCAGCCAAGGCTCGAACCAGCGACTTTCTTGCTGTGAGGCGATCATGCTACCCACTGTGCCACCACATCGCCCTGTATTATATTATATTATATTATATTATATTATATTATATTATATTATATTATATTATATTATATTATATTATATTATATTATATTATATTATATTATATTATTACGTTGATGTATTTATTACTTTTTGGTTGTTGCTAATATTGATAATTTTAGTTTTGATTTTCAGTTTTTGTTTTAGTTTTATTAGTTGCAATGTAAACTAAATGAAAATTTTGGGGTTTTGGGTTTCTTGTTTTATTAGAGATCTTTTTTTTGTTTTTTAATTTAATATTTTAATTACATTTTATTTTATTTTATTTTATTTGAATAGTTAATATTTATTGCTTTTTGGTTGTTGTACATATTGATCATTTTAGTTTTTATTTTAGTTTAATTTTAGTTTTAGTTTTAGTTTTTGTAGTTGCAATTTAAACTAAATTAAAAAAAATTGGTTAATTAGGTTTCTTGTTTTATTAGAGATGTGTTGTTTACTTTTCTTTTAGTTTTTATTGTTAATTTATTTATTTATTTATTTATTTTATTTTTATTAGTTTAAAAAGTTTTTTTGTTGTTGTTGCTTATATTGACATTTTAATATTTAATATTTGTTTTTATTTTAGTTTTAATTATTTTAGTTACAATATAAACTAGATGAAAATGTAGGTTATATTGGGTTTGTTTTTTATTAAAGATAATACTTTTAATTTTATTTATTTATTTATTTTATTTATTAGTTAAAACATTTATTGCTTTTTAGTTCTTTCTTATATTGATGTTTTATTTTTATTTTTTATTGTAGTTTAGTTGAGTTTTGTTTTCATTCATTCATTTTCTTTTTGGCTTAGTCCCTTTATTAATCTGGGGTCGCCACAGCGATGAACTGCCAACTTATCCAGCACATGTTTTTACGCAGCGGATGCCCTTCCAGCTGCAACCCATCACTGGGAAACATCCAAACACACTCATTCACACACACACTACGGACAATTTAACTTGCCCAATTCACCTGTACCCCATGTTTTTGGACTTGTGGGGGAAACCGGAGCACCTGGAGGAAACCCACGCAAACGTGGGGAGAACATGCAAACTCCACATAGAAATTCCAACTAACCCAGCCGAGGCTCGAACCAGTGACCTTCTTGCTGTAAGGCGACAGCACTACCTACTGCGCCACCACATCGCCCTTTAATTTTAGTTTTAGTTATTTTAGTTGCAATATAAATTATTATTTGGTTTTATTTGGGTTTCTTTTTTTTTTAGAGACATTTTTAATTTAATTTAATTTAATTTAATTTAATTTAATTTAATTTAATTTAATTTAATTTAATTTAATTTAATTTAATTTAATTTAATTTAATTTAATTTAATTTATAAACTTATTTTATTTTATTTCATTTTCTTTTTGGCTTAGTCCCTTAAAAAAACTGGGGTTTTCATAGATCATAGAAGAATGAACCGCCGACTCATCCATCATATGTTTTACGCAGCTGATGCCCTTCCAGCTGCAAGTTCAAGTTTAAGTTTTGTTGTTGTTGTTGTTGTTGTTGTTGTTGCAATATAAACTAAATGAAAATGTAGGTTATTTGGGGTTTCTTGTTGTATTAGAGACATTACTTTTAATTTAATTTAATTAATTTTATTTAATTTTATTAAAATAGCTTAAAAATATTTTGTTTTATGGTTATAGTAGTTAACCATAATTACTTTGGTATTCACACTTCATGGTTGCGAACAGGTTGACGCTTTCTATTTGTTTCAGAAGCTTTTCAACTTATGTTTATTTAAAATATTTTCCTGGGATTTTCAGTTCATACAGCAGTGTTCAGCTTTGACCCTGAATTGATTGAGTTATGTTTACAGATGGAGGCTGTTACCGTTAAGAGCGGAGCCATAATGTCGCTCAGTTGATAAGAAGCCCAGTTTCTGCGACGAGTGTTTGCCCTTCACATGACTTCATAATGTATTTTTTTAGACATTTTGATTAGCTCCAAAAAATTCCCCCCCTTTTAAATGTTCTTCAAAGCCACTTCATCACTCTTACTCTCTCAAATGCATAACTTTGTCATTTAAATATAGATTTATTACAACTGTTGTTGAAGGGATTCCTTAGCGGATGAATTGTGTGCAGATGAATACATGAAAGAGATGTTAATGACGTGAAGTGCTTCTCATGCAGGCTGGGTTTCCAGCTGTGAATGTCAAACGTGACTCTTTAAAAATGTATTCATATGGTCTGTTGTTGAACTTTTCCTCCTGCACACTTCACTGCCATCATCTATGAAGGGCTGACAGAATATTTCAATACTTCACTTTCACTCAATGTGTAATTGTCATGTGACATTGAGAATGCAGGTATGAGGCTCTGCTCATCTAGAAACACTGCTCGGTCAGGTTATTGGAGACATTGAAGAATCCATTTTAATATTATAACTGTCAATAAAGAAAAGAAAAGTGGCAAAATTTGACCTTTAGTTTGTCACTGGGTCAGTTGAACTCCTAAAACATGTAAAACAATATAAATAAATATGTAAAATGCACGTTATTGCTCAGACTTTTTTAGACTTGCGTGTGTATTTGAGAAGCTTATAACATATGGGTAACACTTTACTTGAAGGGGTGTTCATAAGAATGTCATGACACCTTTATAACCATGACATGACACATGAGATTTCATGCATGCTTATGACAACTGTCATTAGGTTGCATTCGCTCGGTTATATCATTTTAAGTGTAAAATGACATTATTTGAGATGCCATTGTTATAACAACTTGACATAAACAAATACGTTATAAACATTGTGGGCTCTATTTGAATGATCTAGGCACAAAGTCTAAAGCACATGACGCAAAAGCATTAAGGGCATGTCCAAATCCACTTTTGCTATTTTAAGGACGAAAAAATACGGTGTGCGCCCCAGCACATGGTCTAACAGGGTTGTGCTTATTCTCCTAATGAGATATGGGTGTGTTTTCGTGCATTAAACCAGTTAGAGTCTCATCTCCTATTCCCTTTAAGAGTTAGTTGTGTCGCGCCATGGTGCATTTGCTATTTACACAGCGGGCTTTGTATGTGGTCAAATTGAATGCTTCACTAGTGAGAAAACAGTTAAACAGACCATCTGCAGCATGAAGATAAAGTATGAGCCTCCTCCATTTAGCCTCTTTACTTTCTCTTTACTTTACTTTTACTCTTTACTTTACTCCTTTACTTTCGTGGATGAGGAAACGGTGGAAACTCACTCCACTGAAGACATCCATTAGCCTACATATTTAATTTAGTTTGTTAAGCGGAAAAAATCTCTAAATTCAGTTCTAATTTCCAGCAAATAAATAATGAGCAATAATAATGAAGTGTGGTCAAAAAACTGAGTAATATCCAATCACATCCTGTTCTTTTGTCCCATATGGTGATGCATACCTCTAAAACCAACAGATGGACAAATCTAAACTTGTTTTCTATTAAAACAAATATAAATATGCATATAATAAATAATACTAGTAATAATAATAACATTATACTAATGCAAATTGTCATGAATAAACTGAAAAAAGGCATGGAGGTAGAGCTTTTTTTATAATTATGTAGAAAATAACATTCCTTTTTTTCATTTGTAAAGATATTTATGTGTTGCTGTGCATCCTGTGTGTATTAAGTGTTTGAACCCACATAGGCACATAACTAATGCGCTCTGTGCTGGAGTTTGGAGCAGCTTTTAGTTGGTCAATGCCGCGGTCTGTTTCAGTTCCTCAATATAGTAACGCATCAACAATGCACCTTAACACACCTCCTTTTTAGACCGTCACACCCATGAGTCCACAGAGTGGTGTAAATTCTATTCAATTTAATTCACCTTTACTTCTATAGCGCTTTTACAATGTAGATTGTGTCAAAGCAGCTTCACATAGAAGATTATAGTAAATTGAAACAGTGTCAGTTCAGTTTTCAGTGTTTAAGTTCAGTTTAGCTCAGTTCAGTGTGTTTTAATATCCAATACTGAGAGTCCAAACACTGAGGAGCAATTCCATCGATGCGCAGCTCTACAGATCCAGAACTATGGAAGCCAGTGGCGACAGCGGCGAGGAAAAAACTTCACCAATTGGCAAAAGTGAAGAATTTAAAAAAACCTCGAAAGATACCAGGCTCAGTTGGGCATGACCATTTCTCCTATGGCCAAACGTCTTGTGCAGAGCTGCAGTCTAGGCGCCGGAGACGGAGAATGCTGGACCTCAGCAAAGACTCGTCTGTCCCTGGAGCGTCACAGGAATCAGTCTCATGCTCTCCACATGCAGCTGCTCAGGATAAGGCCTGGTCCAGGATTATGAAAACCTTGGGATCATCTTGTTGCTGGTCTTGGATTGCATCAGTGGCGCTGCATAGTCTAAGGGCCTTGGGATGAGTATCCCCAGGTGGAAATAGAGAATAAAGAGAATTATAAGTGTAGCTGCTGTTCATGTATTTGTATTTTGTAAATGTATTTGCTATTTAAACAACGTGGCACAAAATGTGAAAACAGTTTGCGTTGACAGTTGACAGCTGCGTTGGTCTGAAAATAGCAGCAAATCGTGCTGTACACGTCTTGCGCCTTATTCTGCCCGATATATGATAAGGCCCTCTATGTCATGACAACTTGAAAACCAAAACAACGTAACTTGTCATAAATCTGTCATTAACATAATTGACATGAGCATTGTAATTGTTTTATGAATATTTTTCAGAATTTTTCATTTAAATGTATCATTAAAAGTGTCAATACTGTCAAATACATTAATTCATTCATTCATTCATTTTCTTTTCGGCTTAGTCCCTTTATTAATCCTGGGTCGCCACAGCGGAATGAACCGCCAACTTAGCCTATAACGCATGTTTCTGGACTGTGGGGGAAACCGGAGCACCCGGAGGAAACCCACGCGAACGCAGGGAGAACATGCAACTGATCCAGCCGAGGCTCGAACCAGCAATCTTCTTGCTGTGAGGCGACAGCACTACCTACTACACCACTGCATCGCCTACTGTCAAAAAATATAACAATATTATAACATTATAATAGTGATAATAATAATAATAGTTAACTATTATTATTATAACTATTATATAATTATATAATTATAATAGTTAATTTGTACCACTGTTAGTAAAATATTAATGCTGTGATAAAATACATGACACAATTATAATGGCCTTGTGACAATCATGTTTATGACAGATTTATGACAAGATATGTTGTCTTAGGTCACGTTTACATTGTCAGGTCTTGATGCCCAATTGCGATTTGTTGCCTATATCTGATTATTTTAGCCTGTGACCCATATCTGATTCATGTGTTTACACTTGCCATACAATTTACAACATCATGCATGGGTAAATGCGAGTTCTAGCATCTGCGCCACGCTAGCCACGATGGAAGAAATTGTCTTGCTTTGAGCTCTGCGAAATATAAAGTTCACCCAACTTTAAAATGATTTTGAGGCAGAGGCGGAGGAGGAAAAGACCGCCATCGCAGCTTGCGCTTAGGGTTTATATATGGTGTCCTCCACCATTCAGAGGAATTTTGTGGGTAGGAGAGAGATCTCAGGTCTGGTGGGCAACTGACCACTTTCCTCCTCCGTGTTTCCTCTGCTGTTGTTGGTTACCATCTCGGCGTCTCCACACACGCTCTTCCTTCTACGTCATTAAACTGCGGAGAAGTACCACATTGTCGCAAGTTTAATAACGTACAAAACAGAATGCCACAATAAATCTGATCTGCCTGTTTACATGATAGTCGCATTGTCACATATCTGATTTATTTCCACATATGAAGGAGGCCTGAAACCGATCACTTAATATCCGAATGTGAGCGTTTTATTCGAGTTTACACAATCATAGAACAGATCCGATCTGTGTCACATATGAGCAAAATAAAATATAAATTGGGTCACATTTAACTGGCAGTGTAAACGAGGCCTTAGTGATGTCAAGTTGCCATGACAAGACAAAGGTTATGATGTATTTGTTTATTTCAGGTTGTCATATCAAACAGTAAAATGATATAACTGAGCTAATGACAGTTAATATCAGTTGTCATAAGCATGAATAAAATCTTATCAGGTTTTCATGAACACCCCTTCAAGTAAAGCGTTACGCTTTTCACATGATTTATTTGTAATATGACTCTTTTGTAACATTAAAATGTCTTATTGTCACCTCAGTGTCACAATTTGTGACTAAATAAAACTGTTTTATATATATTTAGAAAGAAAATATATATATTTAAAGATGATGAAATAATAATGCATGCTTCACATTTTAATATACGTGCAAATAACGATGTATGTATTGAAATGAGGTGGCATGGTCGCGTCACAGCAAGAAGGTCCCGGCTGGGCGAGTAGGCATTTCAGTGTGGAGTATGTATGTTCTCTGGGTTTCCTCCGGGTGCTCCGGTTTCCCCCGCAGTCTAAAGACATGCGCTATAGGTGAATTGAAGAAACTTAATTGGCCGTAGTGTATCAGTGTGTGTGAATGAGTGTGTATGAGTGTTTACCAGTACTGGGTTGCAGCTGGAATGGCATCCCCTGCGTTAAACATATGCTGGGATAGTTGGCGGTTCATTCCGCTGTGGCGACCTCTGAAATAGAGACTAAGCCGAAGGAAATAAATGAATGTATTAAAATAAATGGCTGGTTTTATATTGTTCGTCTCCAAGCTGCTTAATTTTAGTGCACAGGTCCATTTTAATTCATGTTATCATCCATTCTGTGCGGACTTACCAGCTGAAAGCAAGAAAACGAGATGATATTTACTGAAGGCGAAAGGTTTAATAGTGTAATATAATCAGTGCTGCAGCTTCAGTCCATGCATATCTGATGTTCCAGCAGAACCGTCATGCCGTATAACATATAAAGTTACAATAGTTGATTATGAAGAGCCAGCCAGTTCCTGAATAATAATATTGCTTCATTAACTTCCTATTTGTTTTCCTTCAAGAGCGAATGAAACTGCACCAACCCATTTTAAACAGCCATAGCCTTGGTATTGTTCATCAGACAGCCGTTTGATGCCACGAACCAGACGAGATCTACGTCATACACGTCTTTGAGTATTAATAGAAGCGGATTTGCAGAACACAATGTCCGATTTCTCAGTAACTGAAGCTCTTCATTAGATCATTGGGTTTCTAGGCTAGTAATATTAGTTATAGAAGCAGGAGAGAGCATTTAAATGGGACTTGGTGTTTCGAATATACTACTTCAATATAAAGCACATGTTTCCAATCTCTGCAGACACATTGATATGCGTATAATCTTGCTTGATCTTCCATAAGCGGCTTAACAGGGAAAATTGGGCGATTTCATTCTTAAATCCTGTTTTTAAAAGGAGTGATTATTATTATACTGCTTTTATAAAGCATAAACTGGTTTCATAGAATTATTGTTTTTTCCTCAAGATGACCTGAAAATGAACTGTGTGGCTAATACTGTATATGCATATAAAGCAACACAGGCTCATTCTGAAAACGTAGGTACGTATGGCTGCGTTTCATTTTGCGGTATGACGCAGTTCGTTTTGGCGCTTACCGGCTGACCGCTTACCTCCGTGTGGAGGCCTTTCCCGACGCAACCAGTTTGTCCCGTTAGCTCGACGACCGGGTTCGAGTCCGGGGAAGAGCGGTTCCAGAAATCAGATAAGATAAAAACAGAATCCAAAAAAATAAAATGAACAAGTGAACAACAGGCTGAGAACGTGGTAAAATCCCAAAACGTGGTAAAAATCAGACGAGGGCTTTTCTGTGGTGTGTTTCCCAAACAACGACGTAACTCGCGGCTGAACTATCATAGTTCGATGCATCATTTGGGAAAAGAACGATGTAGTGACGAGTGTTTCCCAAAACCCGTAGTTTCTCTGTCGCAGGTCCATCGCTCGAACCACGTTAGTTATAACGTAAAACGTCCATAATGATGGTCCAAACAGGGTGGAGTAACTTCTTTAGAGAACAACCCCATAATTTCTTTGTGCAAATTATATTGTTTTACACGCACACGCATTTACAATAAAATCCAATATTAGTTTTTGTAAAAAAATGCACTCCTTTTCCATATTAATTGAAATATATGTAAATGGAACATATATGGCCCATGTTTGCTTTACTAAAATTATTGAGAAGTTGAACATTACATATTCTATTCTAAAACATAAAATCACTTACAAAAGCTAACACTATTCTAATATCATATATAAATCATATAAATAAATAAATAATGAGGCTATTTATTATAAATATATTTACTTTAACTTTACTATTACTTTATTATTAATGCTGATGATGATGATGATGATGATTATTATTATTATTATTATTATTATTATTATTATTATTATTAAGTAGAATATTGTTCATTTATTTAAAAAAAACATTTTAAAGTCTACTTTTACAATTTGACACATGCAAACCACAGCAGAAAGTTCTAACCAACAGGCCCATGTCATATACAGTACAGACACTTAATAAATAACCCACTATAAAATAAAAGAATTAACGTATGCTATGTTTTTTTATTTTCACAAGCTTTGAAGACGTAAATTAAATTCCGCTTTTAAATAATAGCTCTTTCGCCATGAGGCTGTGCTCAAAATGATATCAATGTTTTCAAAGTGCACTGCGAAGGGAGCACAATTGTAAGCATGAAGATCGCTAAAACTGAACTGTGAAAATACTTTGAAAGCAAATTACACCTAAGAGAGATGACCTTAATGCTTTTTTATTATTAATAATTCCAACTTTGAATGTTAGAATGTTCTAAATGAATAGGGCATAGGGGGGATAAGTGGGAATAGAACACAGCCAGGAACTATGTTTCTAACTACAGCTCCAGAGGTGTCGTTTCAAGTGCTCAAGTTTGCGACGCAGTTTGCGAATGTTCGTTGGAACGATGGATTCGGGAAACAGCAAATCCACAAACTATGTTTATAACGATGGAACTTGCGACTTTAGTTGGCTAATGATGGTTTTGGGAAACGCACCGCTGGACAGCTTTTGTAAACCGTTGGTTGAGTTTAGGGAAGTATGTTGGTGGGTGGGTCAGTCGGTAAAATTGGTTGGGTTTAGGGAAGGAGAAGGGTGCGTCAGTCGATTGGCCGGTCTCCCAGTCAATCATTCAGTGATTCAGTCAGACAGACAGACAGACAGACAGACAGACAGACAGACAGACAGACAGATGGTCAGTCGACAGCGGCCTCTGGTGGGTTTACTCGAGAACAGTGCGTATGCGAATGGCACTCTCGAGAGACATTTGAGATACGAAAAAGCGCACGCAGCGGCCTCTCGCGGATTCGCGAAAAACAAAAACTGCAAAAATACATACCTCCTGGGACGTATTTTGCGGTCTCCAGAAACGTCCACGGGACTATGTTTTCAGAATGAGCCTGGGTTGATATAAAGTGTTTAATTAAAAAGCAAGATAAATGGGTTTTTGAAAAAAACATTTTGCCATTTGTTTGCAATTGTAGTATGCGCAGTTATTAATCATAAAAGTGCATAATAAATAATTATCTATTTTTTAAAGTTGTTTCTCAATCAACTTAGTCATTATATTTTTAGATATTTTTCCTTCTACTTATATATTTGCATGATCTCCACCTGCCCGTGAAATATAAATGCTCTGAAATGTTCGTTTTTGGTATAGAATAGATTCGCAAAAAGTTTATGTAAAAATAAATCTATAAATAGTTACAGTTTTTCCCAAGTGTTTACACTTGGCAAAGCATGTCTCATATTGTCAGAACTCTACACACAAAACACACACACACAATGGGCAAAACCCTGCAATTCTCCTGCAAAATCAAACTTTACATTCAAAACAATGTGATTTCTTCACAAAATGGTGTTTTGTTTTCAAATGACACACACAAACCCTCACATGAATAGACATTTATAAGAACCAGTTGATCACTGATGTGCTTAATGTAAAACACTATGGCAACTTCTTCTCCATTCAACATAATGACTTGCTGTAAGCCTTTTTTGTTCAGTGTTACACTTACTACAGACAGTACACAGGCCTACATAAGTGCACTGTAAAATATTTCAGAATATTGTTTTTTTACAAAACACACAAATACACGATACCAAATATATTACACAAAATATATTTACACAAAAACAGTGTACACAGTGTTCATCCCAACCAACACAAAGTTGCACATATCGTGGTCTACATATGCCATCAACAGAAGTATTTACAGAATAGTTAGAGGACTATGTTGTTTACATTTTAAGACTTTTTATTTTAAAAAGAAATGTTACACACATACTGTTTGCTGTATGGAATGCAAGAACTTTGAAGCTCAATATCTTAAAATCATTCAGAACGCAGATAGAACCTTATAATTCCAAGGTGACGATATAATGGCTATATGTGTTGCCAGATATTCATAAATGCCTTCTGTTTTGTATTCTCACTGTTGTAGAAATCCTGAATGGAGGTGTGTATGTGGATCAGAATAAGTTCTTGTGTCATGCGGATACCATCCACTGGCAGGACATCATCAAAAACCCTCGATCTGAAATTCTGGTTGTGCCGTGGAACAACAGTGGCAACACATGTGAGTGTGTACATGAGTTTCATCATTTATCTGACTAAATCTAATTTGCTATGTGTGTTTTCTTCAAAAATTATTATTATTATTATTAAATTGGGGAGTTCGCATGTTTTCCCCGTGTTCATGTGGGTTTCCTCTGGGTGCTCCGGTTTCCCCCACAGTCCAAAGACATGCGGTACAAGTGAATTGGGTAAACAAAATTGTCCGTAGTGTATGTGTATATGTAAAACATATGCCAGAATAGTTGACGGTTCATTCTGCTGTGGCAACCTCTGATAAATAAGGGACTAAGCTGAAGGAAAATGAAATGAATGAATGAAATGGCATGTGTGTGTGTGCATGCGTTTGTGTAACTCTGACTATTGTATAAATAAGAAACATTTTGCATGCAATGCTGACTTACCAAACTAAATGTTTCAAATAGGCCATATACTATTGCTAACAGTTTGTAAAGTTTCCGAGTTTTTTTTCCAAACACTTGAAAATTGCAGAATGTCTTCAATTTAATCAAGTGAAGTGATGTTGTTGCTCAGAGTCCCACTCAAACACACTCTCTCTGTAATTACAAAACAGTCAATTAAGTCTAATCGGTGACAAAACTCAGTGGGAGCGCTGTTTGAGACAAATCCCACAGCTCACTGGAGTGGTGTTGTTGTTGTTTAGGATTAATGCTGGGATGTTTTCCACAGGCAAAAGGTGCCATCGCTCTTGTAACGGCCGCTGTTGGGGTCCTCAGGAGGATCAGTGCCAGATCTGTAAGTCTGTAACATACATTGCACCATTTAATCACACAACAACATACACACACAGAGATAAAAACAAAATACTAAAGCATTCACTGTGAAGTGACCCTTTCTCAGTATTATTAGGGACAAAACAACCTGTTATGTTGCTTAGCTTTCTTCTTCTGTCATTGAGTCTATGGCAGTCCATGGAACTACACTGTTAAAGGGTCAAGAAACACCAAAACACATTTTTTTTGTTGGCAAAGTTAGTTCGTATCGTCAGCAGTGCTCTTTCAGTTTTTAAAGACATACTTTAGTCAAAATGATTTAGTTACTAAGTTTACAGTATGTTAATATCACTGCAATATTATAGTACAATATTATAGACTGAAAGATCCGCTGTAAATGCTGCTCTCCAAATGTAAACATGTAAACACCTTAATCAAATTATTCCTGTGGTGCAGGATTTTTGCCGCATTTTCTGACAGGATAGTCTATATACACACTATATACAGTATATCTCCCATTCGCCGTGTGGTATCAAACATTGCATTAAAACTCCACTCTTCCAGCAGTTCCTCGCTTTCAATATCTCGTTTGTCACGGGCGACATGCAGGAAATGTTCCTGAATAAAAAGTGAAAGTGCCAAACTCGACAAAAGTCGACAAATTAATAATTTGGCCAGTAATTCGATTACTGATGTCCATGTAAACACAGTCACTGTCTTTCTCCCCTGTGTCTGCGTGCCCAAACGGAAACTCTCATATTTGCAAATCCTTCCCTCTTTCCCTCCCCCGACACTTCCCACCTAAACAGAGCTGGACACGCCCACTTTCCTGACTGAGACAGGGGGGTTTCATGGCCCTTTAACAATTTCCTGTAGAATCTACTGGCAGCAGTTCGCCAGTAACTTACTGCAAATCAGCAAGAGTATTGTATTTACATTTACAGCACCATTTATCTTGCTGCATATACTGTACATTTTCTGTATTGTATATCTTTACTATAAAATATACAGTAATTTCCACAATGCAACTTTAAAAATACAGTAACATACTGCATAACTATCCTACAGTAAAATGCAGTTCATGTTACAGTTAAATACTGTCTAATTTACAAAAATTGTTAGCAGTGTAATTGTGAGAAAATTATGAAATTCAAGATTTCACACTTAGATATTGCTTGACGCTATTAGCAGGTGTGGCATGCTGTCTCGGGAGAGAGCCCTAAGCTCGGGTTTAGGGAAGGAGGAGGGTGGGTCAGTCGATTGGACGGACGCCCAGTCAATCATTCAGTCAGACAGACAGACAGACAGACAGACAGACAGACAGACAGTCTGGTCGACAGCGGCCTCTGGTGGGTTTCGCGCAAACAAAAACTGTAAAAAATACGTACCTCCCGGGTTGTATTTTGCGGTCTCCAGTAGGGTCCACGGGACTATGTTTTCAGAATGAGCCTGGGTTGATATAAAGTGTTCAATTAAAAAGCAAGATAAATGGGTTTTTGAAAAAAGGAGATAACTGAGTCCAGGGCTCCCGCCTGGTCAATAAGCATATAAGGGGTCCGAGATCAGGTAGATCTCGAGAGCACCCCCTGGTAAAGGAGGAAGAGAGAAGATGGCTGGAAGGGGGGATTCTTTCAAAATCAGGATAGAGCAATAAGGAGAAATCTGTCTATGGTAAAGGAGGAAGAGAGTAGAGGGGTGGAAGGAGGGATTCTTTCAAAACGAAGATAGAGCAATAAGGAGAAATCAGTCTATTTATTGTAAGCTTGAATCAACCTGACTGGATTATTACTGATTACGGATGAGAGGCCAGCCGCGGTCATATCACATCACGTGCTCTTCTCGAAATTAGTTTATAAACTTCACTTTGCACACAAGGATAGTCTGAAAATTAAACACAGCGAATTTGTCCAAATGCTAATAGATTTAATCTAATAAACAAGAGCGCCTTAAAGTTTCAGATCAGCAAGACTTTTTGATCCAAAATATAAGTACATTTTAAAAAATGGCAATAACTTTGAATAAATTTGACATATTGTCATGATACATTGTCTGACGTTTAGAATTATTTTGCTCCTGGGCTTTCATTTTCAGCAAATTTTATCTTTTTTAGATCAGTTAGTATGATGCTAAACTGTATCTGAGGCTGTTTTAGGCTTGAGGCTTAAATATATTGATACCAAACTTTGGTTGTTTCTTTGCCACCTCATACTGCCCAAATAAAGCCAATATAATAACAATGCCACTTTTGGTCAGAATTATTGAATCATAAAATTTTAATTATCCACCAATAATGATCAAATTAAAAGATAAAATGTCAATTGCATGGCTCGCATGTTTTCCCCGTGTTGGTCTGGGTTTCCTCCGGGTCCAAAGACATGCGGTACAAGTGAATTGGGTAAACAAAATTGTCCGTAGTGTATGTGTATATGTATATGCAGTTCATTCTGCTGTGGCAACCTCTGATAAATAAGGGACTAAGCCGAAGGAAAATGAAATGAATAAATGAAATGACAATACCATTTGATGATTTATGGTCTTGACAGATTTATGGGTCCAAAACCTTATGTTTTGATTTTTGATGTTATGCATAATTTTAACAAGCATTTTTTTAATCTTATCTTTAAAAAATACTTCACATTAAAATTCATCATTTATCTTCATAATCAGGCTGCACAATATATCGTTTTAGCATCAATATCGCAATGTGTGTTTCCGCAATAGTCACATTGCAGGATATGCATAACTGACTGAAACTTTATCATTTGCATGTGTTTTAAGGCATTTCAAGAGAATATAAAGCATCCGGGCACAAAAACGTACATTTGTAACTTTAATGAAGAATAATTTTACTGATTTATTAATACAATGAAGACCAGGGGCGGACTGGGACAGCATTTTCACCCAGGACAACTACAGTTTCATTTTATATTTCATTATTTAATTTCTGTACCTGAATACTGACTTTTTTCTTTGCTCTATTGTAATTATTATTATTATTATTATTATTATTATTATTATTATTTAAACATGATTCGCACCCTTACAACCCAGCGCAGTGGGTAGCGCTGTCACCTCACAGCAAGAAGGTCACTGGTTCTAGCCTCGTCTGGGTCAGTTGGCATTTCTGTGTGGATTTTGCATGTTCTCCCCGTGTTTGCGTGGGTTTCCTCCGGGTGCTCCGGTTTCCCCCACAGTCCAAAGACATGCGGTATAGGTGAATTGGGCAAGTTAAAATTTCCCGTAGTGTATGAGTGTGAATGAGAGTGTATGGGTGTTTCCCAGTGATGGGTTGCAGCTGGAAAGGCATCCACATGTGCTGGATAAGTTGGCGGTTCATTCCGCTGTGGCGATCCCAGATTAATTAATGCCTAGTTCACACTACAGGATTTTAAGCCTGATTTTAGCCCGATTTGGAAGTTAACGAGCTCGCCAACAGATCGGGCTGTGATCAGGGAAAAATCTGCGGGTGCACGGCGCTCTGCAGTCTTTAAGTGTGAACTACTGAACAACGCGTCAAAGAGGCTCGCTGAAGCGTCGCCGACACCTCGCCGACGGAAATCCAATATTTAGCATGCTGAATATTTCAGAGCAGTCGGCCGACTCGACCCCACGTGTGGTTAGATGTAGTGACGAGCTGCAGCCAATAAGAGAGCATATCAGCATGAGCTGTGTGTTCAGGAGCTGAACAGAAACGTCTGTGATTGGCCAGAATGGGCATCCATGCACTCGCTTTATTCTGTGTTTACACGGATACGAGAGTAGGCTATATTAACAGTGGAATTAGAATTCTGTAACTATTAGAATTACCATAATGGTCATTCTGACCTTTCTCATATCATATTTACATTAAAAAACTTCTATTGCCATATTAAAATTAAGCTTTGAATGTCTGTCATCATATTTTATGACAACATTACCCTAAAATATTATCTTTTTTAGTAATACAACCTATAAATATGTAGTTAAGATACTAGAACATGCAAAGGTCTGAGCCTCGCTTTCATTTTCACTTTCAAACAGGAGCTATTTCGCGGCACAGAATATGGTGTTTTGAAATATATATCTGAAGTAAATTTATGTTTTTGCTATCAGAAAGTTTTGTTTATTTTATCAGTAAGTTGCGAGGTAAAGAAATACATGCATATTTAAAGTCACAGCGAAAAGTATCAGACATGCATGCAGTCGTTTTGACCAATATGGTAAATAAAGGTAGACATGCTCAGTTCTTTACTGTTTTGTAATTTAAAAAAATAACAATGTTACAAAGAAAGAAACAGATATTTATGAAACGTCAGGGTGTTAGACATGTTAGTTTTATTTCAAAGAGTTATAAAATTACAAAAATTAAAAACTCTCTGTGTATCTTTCCTCTTGAACTTTGCAGATGAGTGATTGATCCGCTCATGCATCAGCTGACTGATGATGTTTTTAAATGCTCCCTTGAAAGCTTGAAACGCTGTCAGTGATGAATTTCAAAATTTCATTGGCTATGGTTTGGTAGCTTGACTGAACTGTTGGCGAACAAGTTGTTGTCAGATCATGTAGTGTGTGACCCCCCTCTTGTGGATCATTCAAATATTGTCTCATAGTGTAAACACCACAGTGATTAAAAGACACAAAATCAAATCATGTTGGGTGAACTGCACAGCGATCTCCCGATGCTTAATATCCTGTAGTGTGAATCAGGCTTAAGGGACTAAGCTGGAAAGAAATTGAATGAGTGAATGAATGAATTCACCTACAATATAGTGCATGTGGACTATGGGGGAAACCGGAGGACCTGGAGGAAACCCACGCCAACACGGGGAGAACATGCAAACTTCACACAGAAATGCCAACTGGCCAAGCCGGGATTTGAACCAGCGACCTTCTTGCTGTGGGGTGAAAGTGCTAACCACTGAGCCACCATACCGCCCCCATACCACAATATATATTGCATAAAAGCAAAATACTGCAATGTCATATTTTTCCAATATTGAGCATCCCTACTTCATAATATTTTGTTGGGGATGTTACTATATAAAATAAGTTTCTTACAAAATAAATATTGTTTCAGACTAAATGCACTCTGTATGTAATATAAACAATATCATGTAAAGCACCTCGAGTGAAAGCTCTTGTGAACCGGTTGATCTTCTTGTGGCACAACCTGTGTTGATGTGCTCTGTGTGGGTGGCTAACACAAAAAAAGAGGGACGGCAGGGATGGCAGGTTCAGTTTTCACCACATAATTAGCTATAATTAAAGAGGATCCAGAACCATAGAGTGCCACCACTGATCAGGGGTTGCACAGTTTCTCTGACAAATAATAGATTTAAGGTTTTTGCTATGTCCTGCTGACTTTTGACATATAGTTACAGAAAAGTAAAGTTATAAAGTGAGCAGATAAAAATGAGCGGAGAGCTTCAATTTTGTGTTTGTTATTACAGTGACGAAGACGGTGTGTGCGGAGCAGTGTGATGGTCGATGTTTTGGACCGTATGTCAGTAACTGCTGTCACCGTGAATGTGCAGGAGGCTGTTTCGGACCCAAAGACACCGACTGCTTCGTATGTCATCTTTTTTTTTTCATTAATGATTGTAAAATATTGGGGCAAATATCTTCCTTTTTAACTTGTTTGTAATACATTCACCGGCCACTTTATTAGGTACAGCTGTCCAACTGTTTGTTAAGATCAGAATGGCATCAGAATGGGGAAAAAAGGTGATTTAAATGACTTTGAACGTGGCATGGTTGTTGGTGCCAGACGGGCTGGTCTGAGTATTTCAGAAACTGCTGATCTACTGGTATTTTCACGCACAACCATCTCTAGGGTTTACAGAGAATGGTCTGAAAAAGAGAAATTATCCAGTGAGTGGCAGTTCTGTGGGCGCAAATGCCTTGTTGATGCCGGAGGTCAGAGAAGAATGGTTCGAGCTGATAGAAAGGCAACAGCAACTCAAATAACCACTCGTTACAACTAAGGTATACATATGAACATCTCTAAATGCACAACACGTCCAACACAGGGTGCCACTCCTGTCAGCTAAGAACAGGAAACTGAGGCTACAATTTGCACAGGCTCACCAAAACGGAACAATAGAAGATTGGAAAAATGTTGCCTGGTATGATGAGTCTCGATTTCTGCTGTGACATTCGGGTGGAAGGGTCAGAATTTGGCATCAACAACATGAAAGCATGGATCCACCTTGCTTTATATCAACGGTTCAGGCTGGTGGTGGTGTGTAAAATTATCAGCAGGATAACGTGTCATATCATAAAGCCCAAATCATCTGAGACATGACAATGAGTTCACTGTACTCAAATGGCTTCCACGGTCACCAGATCCTAATCCAATAGAGCACCTTTGGTATGTGGTGGAAGAGGAGATTCGCAACATGGATGTGCAGCTGACAAATCTGCAGCAGCTGCGTGATGCTATCATGTCAATATGGACCAAAATCTCTGAGGAATATTTCCAGTACCTTGTTGAATCTATGTCACAAAGGATGACGGCAGTTCTGAAGGCAAAAGGGGGTCCAACCCGGTACTAGTAAGGTGTACCTAAAAGGTGGCCAGTGAGTGTATATTGAAAGCCAGAGGGTGTACGCAACACAAATGACTTGCTTGAGTGAAAGTATCATATGAATCTGCGAATCGCTGTCACTGAATACTTGCTGCTACCAGATCATTTGAATATGAATATCTTCATTATAGTCAAGTTTTATCAGTCAAACTCATGCTCATGTGACTGTTTTCTGTTTTCAGGCTTGCACCAACTTTAATGACAGCGGTGCCTGCGTGACTCAATGTCCTCAACCATTTGTCTACAATCCAACAACCTTTCAGCTTGAGCACAATCCCAACGCCAAATACACCTATGGAGCTTTCTGTGTCAAGAAATGCCCACGTGAGTTACACTAAAGAAATGAATTGATAAATTGGATGGATGGATGGATGGATGGATGGAAGGAAGGAAGGAAGGAAGGAAGGAAGGAAGGAAGGAAGGAAGGAAGGAAGGAAGGAAGGAAGGAAGGAAGGAAGGAAGGAAGGAAGGGTGGATGGATGGATGGATGGAAGGAAGGAAGGAAGGAAGGAAGGAAGGAAGGAAGGAAGGAAGGAAGGATGGATGGATGGATGGATGGATGGATGGATGGATGGATGGATGGATGGATGGATGGATGGATGGATGGATGGATGGATGGATGGATGGATGGATGGGAAGAAGGATGGATGGAAGGAAGGAAGGAAGGAAGGAAGGAAGGAAGGAAGGAAGGAAGGAAGGAAGGAAGGAAGGAAGGAAGGAAGGATGGAGGGATGGATGGATGGATGGATGGGAAGAAGGAAGAAAGGTAGGAAGGATGGATGGATGGATGGATGGATGGATGGATGGATGGATGGATGGACGGACGGACGGACAGACGGATGGATGGGTGAAAGGATGGATGGATGGGAGGATGGATGTAGGAAGGAAGAAATGATGGATGGATGGATGGATGGATGGATGGATGGATGGATGGGAAGAAGGAAGGAAGGAAGGAAGGAAGGAAGGAAGGATGGATGGATGGATGGATGGATGGATGGATGGATGGATGGATGGATGGATGGATGGATGGATGGATGGATGGATGGATGGATGGATGGATGGGAAGGAGGAAGAAATGTAGGAAGGAATGAATGAAGGATGGATCATTTTATAATAATATTTTCCTATATTATTGTTTTTACTGAACTGTATTACTGTTTTTAAAATAAATGAATGCGTAAATAAGAATCAATCAGTGAGTCAAACCATTTGAAGGTAGTAATCATTTTTGAGAAATCTGTCCCAAAGAAATCAACAAAGAAGCTTCTTTCCCAACTTAAGTTATCTGTGCTGTTCTCTGACCTAGATAACTTTGTGGTGGATCACAGCTCTTGTGTCAGAGCTTGTCCGAGCAACAAGACGGAGGTGGAGGAAAATAACATCAAGATGTGCATCCAGTGCACTGAAATCTGCCCGAAAAGTAAAGAACAATACATTTACCATAATTACCACATTTATTTTTATGCCAAATAACTTGAACGTGTTTTAGTAGCACACATTGTCTTGATATTTTGCTCAAAATGTTAACGAAAGAAAAAATTCTCTTTTATAAAGTTTACATGAAAAAGTAACATACATGTATAATAAATAAAAACTGTACACATAATAGATAGTAGTAGTAGTTAAAAAAAGTAAATATATTATAAATAAATATTTTATAATTAAATAAAATATAGATAATATATCATATTTATGGTGGCTTGAGAACATCGTAACTTTCCGCCAGACTGTCATACAGACTTAAGGTTGGGCTCATTTAACTCAGACTACCAATCTGCCGAACACTGATGACCTTTTAACTTACTAGCCACACCCTAGCAACCACTTATGCCACCCTAGCAACTGTCCCATAGACTTCCATTGTAAAAAAAAACTGCCATTGACTTTACATTGAACATACTAACAACAAACCAATTCATACTAACAACATACCAATCCATACCAGAAACATGCAACATGCAAATTCATACTATAAACATACTAGCAACATGCTAATTTATACTAACATTCATACTCTCTCTCTCTCTTTCTCTCTCTCTCTCTCTCTCTCTCTCTCTCTCTCTCTCTCTCTCTCTCTCTCTCTCTCTCTCTCTCTCTCTCTCTAAATTAATTAATTAAGTAGCTTAATTAATTAACTAACAAATGTTGTTTTATTGTTATGATACAATTTTTACTGAGAAATTATTTATTTGTGGCCTTAAAGAGCACATAATTTACCACTTTTACAAGATGTAAGGTAAGACTTTGGTGTTTCCAGAATGTATCAGCTCATAATACCCATCAGATTATTTATTATATAATGTAGAATCTGCCCATTTTGGTGTCTAAATACAGTGTAGCTGTTTTTATAGCCTGTAGCTTTAAATCCAAATGAGCTGCTTCTCCCCGCCCACCGTTCCCACATGCGTGTCTGCTTCTCATGCGTTATGTCAGATAAACAGCCATCAGTAATAGAGACAGGCACAGATGAAGCTGAAATATTCAATTCAATTCTATTTCTGTTTATTTATATAGTGCTTTTTATAATGTAGACTGTGTCAAAGCAGCTTAACATAGTTCTAGTAAAGTCCAGATTTCAGAGTTGAAGTTCAGTTTAGTTTAGTTCAGTGTGGTTTAAATTTCACTGCTGAAAGCTCAAACACTGTAGAGCAAATCCACCGAAGCGCAACTCCACAAGTCCCAATCCAAGCAAGCCAGTGGCGACAGTGGCAAAGAAAAAAAACTTCACGAATTGACGAAAGTGAAGGAAAAAAAAAAAAACCTCGAGAGTAACTAGGCTCTATAGGGCACGACCTTTATTCTTCTGGCCAAACTTCCTGTGTGGAGCTGCAGTCTGGACGTTGGAGGCTGGAGAAGCTGGATGTCCATTGTGGAGAAGCTGCAGGTGTGAGTAGGGCACCGGTGGGAGGTCAAGCTGGCCACAGGAACAATGTGGGGATTCAGTGGTCTTTCAGGAATCAGTCTCATGCACTCCATTCCTCCATGACCACCACAGCATCAGCTCGAGATACGGCCTGGTCCAGGATTATGGACACCTTGGGATTATCTCTTCACAGGTCTTGGATTGCATCAATGGCACTGCATAGTCTCTAAGGACCTCGGAATGAGTATCCCCAGGTGGAAATAGAGAATAAAGAAAAACATTTGTGCAGCTGCTTTTCATAGTGTATTTAAACGAGATGCAAAAATGGAGTCTTATAAATGAAAATAGTAGTTATATAAACAAACATAGAAACAAACATGTAAAGCATATGAGAGTTTCTAACACAATGTCTGGTGTATTAAGGAGGAGTGTGTCCTACAGGTGGTTGTCAAGCCAGCTTACCTATATGGATCATACCATTGTGTGATGCATTGAGTGTATGCTTTAGTAAAAAGATAGGTTTTTAATAGTTTTGAACTGAGAGAGTGTGTCTGAGCCTCGGACATTATCAGGAAGGCTATTTCAGAGTTTAGGAGCCATAAATGAGAAGGCTCGACCTCCTTTAGTGGACTTTCCTATTCTGGATACTACCAGAAGCTCTGAGTTTTGAGATCTTATAGAGCGGGTTGGATTGTAGCGAGACAGAAGGTTGGTTAGATAAACAGGAGCTAGATTATTTACAGCTTTATAGGTACGAAACAATATTTTATAATTAATACTGAACTTAACAGGCAGCCAGTGTAAGGAGGATAAAATTGGGGTGATATGATCATATTTAGACCTGGTAAGAACTCTATCAGCTGCATTTTGTACTAGCTGAAGTTTATTAATATAGGATGTTGGGCAACCAGCAAACAAAGCATTACAGTAATCCAGCCTAGAAGTCATAAAAGCATGAACTTGCCTTTCTGCATCTGAGATGGATAGCATACTTCGTAACATAGCGATATTTCTGAAAGAAGGCTCATTAGTAAAAAATGCCAAGTTTATTTCATGTATTTGTAGTGGAGTTTATTCAAGCCTTTCTGAAATGATGAGTCAAACACAAATGCACGCTTACTGACACCATGTGGCCGTGGTGATTATAGCGGTTAAGAACTACTTAGCGATTTTACTCTCTTTATTACAAACATGCTCTGTTTTAAAAACATTTTAAACTTTTAAAAAAATTGATTATTGAGGTGCAGCTGATCACAGAGAGTTTAAACATGTTTTAATCCCAGTTTCTTTGCAAAAAATGTTCTGTGGACATGTGTACACATGCTATTATGTAGAAACCGCAGGAAAACCAGGGAAAACGGAATCCTACGTCACGTTGCGGTGGGCCTCAAAATCACAGTGATTTGGATCTTATTTTAACATCAGTAATTTAAAAAAAACAAAAAAACTTGTTGTGTTTTTATCACTCCAATATGACAGTGAACACACTATTCCTACACATATACAGCTTACAAAAGTAGATTTTTATCATAGGAACCTCTTAAATATGCAAAAACAAAAATAGATTAACGTCTCAACTGTTACATTTTTTTAATAGGCAAAGCAAAAAAGTCAATTTTGGAAAGAAAAAGTTGAGCAAAATGTGTGTGAGAACTTGCAAGCTGTTTTTGTGAATCTAATAAAATCCAGGATTTTAGTTATGTATGATAATTATAAGTTAATGAATGGCCTTCTGAAGCAACCTGGTGTTTAAAAGGGGTCTTTTGTGAAAATGTCAAAAAAAAAAAAGATTCTTTAATAATCTGGAGAATTGCAGAGGTTAGTTAGGTCTTGAGGTCAGAAAGTCACCTATTGTACTGTACATCTCCACAAACAGATTAAAAGTGCTTTAATAATAAAAATAAAAACTCCTTCCCTCATCCAAAAGCAAACTCAAGCATCTTTCGTTTTTTTAATGTTCTGAGCAAAAGATCAAGAGGTTAACAACAGTCATTTTTTTAACGTCCCTCTTTGCTCATATTTTCCAAGCCTGCCTGTATTACTAGTACAGTACGGTATCTCATATGCCTGTGTGTGTTTGTTTGTGGTGTTCAGTGTGTGATGGTATAGGAACCGGCAGCCTTCAATCAGCCCAAACTGTCGATTCCAGCAACATTGAGAAGTTTGTCAACTGCACTAAGATCAATGGTAACCTCATCTTCCTCATCACAGGCATCAAAGGGTGAGGAATCTTTAAGTCTTTGGGTCTGACAGTGTATGATATTCCCAGATTACATTTGTGTTTCTCTTTGATGCGCTGCGTGCCCTAAAAAGCAGCTATAAGTGCTTGTCAGCTTCTCCTGAAATGCATCGCAGAGAGTGGGTTTTGATGTACATAAGACTGAAATGTTGCTCAGAAGAAGTATTTCTGAAGTCGCGTGATCTGTGACCTTGACGCAAAACTCCCACCAAGATCATCCTTGTTGTTTCCAGGATATCAAGATTCTGTTTATCGAGTTATTACAGGAGTTTTCTGAGATAAATGTACTCTCTCTCTCCCCTTTTACATGTTAGAAAAATAAGTATTTATAATTAAGTGTATAAATATATGATATGAATGTATAATATATACTATTTGATTTTTACTATTTCTTGTTTTAAGATAAACAAATAAGCTTATTTTAAATGTTTTAAAAGACAAATGCATTTATTAAAATTATTGCTATTATTATATTTTTAATATATACTATTAACTAGATAGTAAAGTTTGAGGACAAACCTTGTGGTGTCTTGAGAAAGCCTGTTGGAAGTAGTTTGAAAAAGTATCAAGTTGGCTAAAATAACGTTTAAGATCCCTGCAGTCAACAATGAAACCACTATTAAGACTGAAGCAATCCAGTAAAAAGCTTTAAAGTTGATCCCTCCCTGATGAAAAATCCAGCTTAAATCAGCCTAAGCTGGTTGTCTGGTTTTAGCTGGTCAACCAGCCTGATTTAAGCTGGACATAGCTGGTTTTGGCTGGGCTCCCAGCCTGGCTCGGCTGGTCAAGCTGGTTTTAGCTGGTCATCTCCCAGCCTGAACAGCTAAGACCAGGCTGAAAATGGCTGGAAACCAGCCTAGAAATGGCCAAAACCCCTCTAAAATCAGGCTGGTCGACCAGCTAAAACCAGCCCACCAGCTTAGCATGTTTATAACATTGATTATCATGTTTCCAACATGAATTAGCATGTTGTTAACATGTTTCTAACATGAATTAGCATGTTGTTAACATGTTTCTAACATGAAATAGCATGTTGTTAGCATGATTCCAATATGAATTAGCATGTTGTTAACATGTTTCTATCATGAATTAGCATGTTAGATTGATTCTATCATGAATTAGCACATCACTAGCACGATTCTAGCATGAATTAGCATGTTGTTAGCATGTTTCTAGCATTATGTTAGCATGATTCCAACGTGGATTAGCATGTTGTTAGCATGTTTCTAACATGAATTAGCATGTTAGTATGATTCTAGCCGGAATTAGCATGTTGTTAGCATGATTGTAGTATGAATTAGCATTTAACTAGCATGATTTTTGGTCTGTCATGAATTTTTCTACATTTATAAATGTGTAAAATTTGCATTGCTATTAATAAAATGATATTAACCCAATCTTTTTAATGATATAATAAGAAAATATTAAAATGCTTGTGCATATTATATTAGTAATAGTCATCAGTCATATTTGGTGTTTCCTGATTTTCTAAATCAGTTTATTTGTTGTGTTCTTAAGTAAACTAAATCATTTCATTTGACTTAATTACCATATTAGTTCATGCAAAAAGAAAATTATTTTTAAAGAGCAATATAAAACTGGGGGCGACGCAGTGGCACAGTAGGTAGTGCTATTGCCTCACAGCAAGAAGGTGGCTGGTTCGAGCCTCGGCTGGGTCAGTTGGCGTTTCTGTGTGGAGTTCGCATGTTCTCCCTGTGTTCGCGTCGGTTTCCTCCGGGTGCTCCGGTTTCCCCCACAGTCCAAAAACATGCGGTACAGGTGAATTGGGTAGGCTAAATTGTCCGTAGTGTATGAGTGTAAATGAGTGTGTGTGGATGTTTCCCAGATATGGGTTGCAGCTGGAAGGACATCCGCTGCATAAAACATGTGCTGGATAAGTTGGCGGTTCATTCCACTGTGGCGACCCCTGATTAATAAAGGGACTAAGCCGAAAAGAAAATGAATGAATGATATAAAACTGCTCCATTTTGATGTTTGCACACATTATAAGTGTACACGCATTCTGTTAATCCATTAACTGTGTGTTTGCTTTGTTTGACAGAGACATGTTTCATCGTATCAGTGCTTTGGATCCGGAGAGACTAAATGTTTTCCGCACCGTCAGAGAGATCACAGGTAGCTTTAATCATTAATCCTTATGTATTTCTTGCTAAATATAGTAGCACTAAAAAGCATTGTTATCAAGCATTGTTGGCATATCATAGATCCTTATTATTTTCAACTGCTTTATTTTTCTCTAATAGGTTATAAAAATGAACAGTTAGTCATATTAAGAGACCTTGATTTCATTAAATCTGGTGTGTACCACAATCAGATATTGTATTGCAGTTAATGGAGTGAAACGTAATGAAAATCTGCACAATAAGAAAGACCTATGACTGCTGTCATGAACGCAGTTCCCATGACCACAGTATAAACGCACCTCCGATTCTTATACACAAAAATATTGATCATAAAAAACATGTGCAACCATGCTCGCAGTGATACGGTTCATTTGGTGGGATGTTATATGTCTATATATCTTTATTGCTTTAGCAAGTAGTAAACAACTTTTGCTCTGTTTTTTATTATCACATTAAGAAAATAACCATTGAATAATACTTGAATTTCATCCTAAGGTTACTTGAACATCCAGTCTTGGCCAGAAAACATGACTGACCTTAGTGTCTTTTCCAACCTTGTCACCATAGGAGGACGAACTCTCTATAGGTATAAATGTGTTTTCTGTCATCTACGTTTTACTTCTTTTAGGTGAACATAAAATACAAGTTTAAGATCCCCTGAATCCAGTAAAAGGTATTTAATGTTATTTAAGTTTGGATATTCTTCAGCCTCATTTGCGTGTGTCTTTTATTTTGCCAGTGGTATTTCTCTTCTGGTCCTGAAGCAGCGCTGGATCACATCTCTGCAGTTTCAGTCTCTGAGAGAGATCAGCGCCGGTAACGTCTACATGACCAACAACAGCCAGCTCTGCTTCTACAGCACAGTCAACTGGACGTCTCTGTTTCGCACCAACACCCAGAAAGCCAAGATCAGGGACAACAGAGACCCCAGAGAGTGCTGTGAGTCAATGCTATCACAACAAACAGACACATTTAGTCAAATTATCTTAAAGGATTTTACAGAGACCTTGAATGAAGTGTAACATAAATCACATAAATGCTATTTAAAGAAATATTTGAATTAAAAATGAGAAAAATTGTAACACTTTAGTTCGGGCGTCACGGTGGCTCAGTGGGTAGCGCTGTCACCTCACAGCAAGAAGGTCACTGGTTCAAGCCCCAGCTAGGTCAGTTGGCATTTCTGCAACACAGGCTCATTCTGAAAACGTAGCCCTATATACATTTCTGGAGATCGTGAATTATGTAGCCAGAAGTACGTATGGCTGCATTTAATTTTTTTTATGAATGCTACGGGGTGGTATGATGTTGTTCCTTTTCGTGCTTACCTCCGTATGGACGGTTTTCCGGCTGTTGCCAGTTTGTCCAGTTAGCTCGCCATGTACGTCGGTGGACTTGAGACGCAGAGAGGAGTTGACCATGACGATGGGGTTTGAGTCTGGGGTTCCAGAAAGCAGGTAAGACAAAAACAGAGGCCAAAAAATGAAAAAAAAAAAAGTAAATAACAGGGTGAAGATGTGATAAAACTCAGATGAGGGCTTTTCTTTTTCTGAATTGCTTTTTTAATTTGTCAGTTAGGTTTAGGGAAGTGGGTGGCCGGGTCAATCTGTGCTTTTTAAAATACTGTTAGTTGGGTTTAGGGAAGGGGGAGGGTGGGTCAGTCGATCGGTCAGTCAGTCAGTCATTCAGACAAACAGTCAGTTGACAGCAACCTCTGGTGGATTTACAAGGGAAAAGCAAGCGCAAATTGCACTTGCGAGAGAAATTTGAGATCTGAAAAAGTGTACACAGCGGCCTCTGGTGGATTCGCAAAAGCAAAAACTGCAAAAAAAAGTTCCTCCTGGGACATATTTGACGGTCTCCAGAAATGTATATAAAGATGCGTTTTCAGAATGAGCCTGGGTTGCATTTCTGTGTGGAGTTTGCATGTTTTCAGCGTGTTGACGTTTGTTTCCTCCTTCCTTCTTAAATTGGCTGTAGTGTATGTGTCCTGGTCCTCCAGATTGGGGGTTGTGCATTGGGCTAACAACCCACCTCATAAAAACTAGAAGTTACAAAATACCAATATGGTGCGGCTCAATATCAACTTCGATATAAATTGCCCTGGGAGAAAGTAAGTAAGTAACACTTTAGTTCAAATCACAATTCATACTATTGTAAGTTAAATGTTCAAAACAAGCTTTTTTCTCACTGTTTACTTCATATTAGGGTTTCCATTCATGAAGTGAATACTTTTAAAGTTAGCAAAAAAACACAGGTGCATATTCATCTCATTAGGTGCGTCCCAAATTGCATACTTATGCACTATTCTACTTCATTTTGTAGTATAAATAGTGTAAGTAGTGCATTCACACTGAAATTCTAAATAGAATTTGTGCACTTTAAATACCCAGCTGATGCACTTATTCAACTGTTAAAATGAAGTGTGTAATGTGTGTAACGCACTCAACAGCCACTGCTTTGCTCACATAGCAGAAGGGGCGGAGCTTTCAGGCACTGATGTCAGATTACTTTATTTATTTTGGATTATGAAACCAAAAATCTCCTACGAGAGTGATTATAGCGCCTCCCGATGGTGAATGTGGTTATACACATGGCAGTTATTATTTGGTAGTTTGGTCATTTGTTTCACTAATTTGACAACCTTCAAACATCATCAGGGAAACGGTTTGAATTTCCGCTTAGTAAAAAACCATTAGTGTTCCATTTGGGACGACACTACATTCTATACTATGCTGTTAAGTGTATGAGTCAATAGTGTATAGTGTGCCGTTTGAGACCCAGCTATTGTCAGAGTGGCTGACTGTAGTATTAGTAACCTAGTAAGTAAGTAAGTAATGTGTAATTATATAGCGCATTTATAGTGTATGGCCATACACCCAAAGTTTTACAATCATGCACCACACCACCACCAGTGTGCAGCCTCCACTTGGATGATGCAACGGCAGCCACAGGACAACGGCGCCAGTGCGCTCACCACACACCTAGCTACTGGTGGAGTGGAGAGACAGTGATGCAGTCAATTCGGTGGATGGGGATGATTGGGAGGCCATGATGGTAAGGGCCGATGGAGGGAATTTGGCCAGGACACAGAGATTACACCCCTACTCTTTTACGAGAAGTACCCTGGGATTTTTAATGACCACAGAGAGTCCGGACCCCGGTTTAACATCTCATCCAAAAGACGGCACCCACTGACAGTTTTGGTGTCCTCTTCACTTTTTACTGGGGCATTAAGACTCACACAGACTGCAGGTTGAGCGCCCCCTGCTGGTCTCACTAATATTACTTCCAACATCAACCTAGTTTTCCCATGTGGCCTCCCATCCAGGTACTGACCAGGCTCAGCCCTACTTAGCTACAGTGAGTAACCGGTTTTGGGCTGCAGGGTGATATGGCTGTGGCCTTAGTTACCAACAGTAAACAAGGCACCATCAGCGGAAACAGCTGACTGGTTATGTAAGGGTAATATTCACTATTTATTAACCCTTTTTCACAAAATGACCTCAAGCAAGCATTTTTATCTATTTATTTATTTATTTATTTGCCAAAAAAAAAGGGATTTTTATTTGAAATTAGGTGTTCCCATCACTAGTTTCTTGTGTAATTCTTCAAAATATGCAGGGTGATGGAAACCCACCTGATGACAACTGGTTAGAATAGCAAATGTTTTCATTAGTTGTCACTGAATGTCATGGTTATTCCACCAAATATTGATTTCTTATCTCTTCTGAAATTAAAACTTTAGCATTGTGTTGCCTAAAGATCAATACAAACAGGTCTGAAAATATGGCACCTTTTTATTTTATGCTAACATAAAAACTGCTCTAATTGTTAACATTTTATTGTAAATTTGGAAGAAATACAATTCACACAGGCTCACCAAAATCGGGCAATAGAAGATTGGAAAAACGTTGCCTGAGTCTTGATTTCTGCTGTGACAATCATATGGTAGGGTCAGAATTTGGCATCAACAACATGAAAGCATGGATCCATCCTGCCTTGTATAAAAGAGCATAGAATCACCAAGAGGCGACACTCTTTTGCTATTTGGGAAACAGCCACTAGATGCCACTAGTGTCATGTGGCCGCCATTTTGGAATGAAAATTCCAATAGAACACCAGCATGGATAACTAAAATATTGAGTTAAATATGAGCTAAAATATTATATATTCATACACCCCCATTGAAAAGCAACATTTTAAATAATATCTCAATGTAAAGAAAACAATTTCCAAAACGTTGACAAGACTAAGTTTAATATAATATCTGTTTAACTTATGACATGAAAGTAAGATTAGTTAAATTAGGGTGATGCAAAAATGAGTCTACCCCACAACTAAAACTACTTTATCTAGTTTGTATAGCCATGATTTTTAATGACAGTACCAAGACATCTAGGCATGGAATGAACAAGTTGGCTACTTCTATCTTTTCAATTCTTCAAAAATTTAAGATACTCAACTCAATGTCTCTTAAGAATTCCCCATATGTGTTCAATTGGATTCAGATCAGAAGACATTTTTATAATAATATAATAAATATGAGCATAAATGTGCATATGCCAGTGCTTGAACTATTAAATTAAAGTAAAGTAATTTCACCTAAAAGTGACAGTACCTTGTTGAATCTATGCCACAAAGGATTAAGGTAGTTCTGAAGGCAAAAGGGGGCCCAACCCAGTACTAGTAAGGTGTACCTAATAAAGTGGCCGGTTAGTGTATATTTATATTGTAATATATCACAATATGATATATTAACATGCTGAATTGTCATGAAAACAATGTCATGTAAAACCTAATCCTAAATGTGGTTAACCCATTTCCCATCATACTGCACTTAAGGGTTAATAATAGACTAGTCTATTAGATCCGCCAGTTCTTGAATTTCACTATACTTCACCTATGGGACACGTATAGGACATAAAGGCAATGGTTTTACAGGGCAATAACTTACAAACGATAAGGATTCCCTGAACTGATGAAACAGAGAAGCGCAGATTTATCGGTAATGGAGATGTTGACAGTAGCAGAACACTTCCCACAGAGCCGCGCTGCCAAACTGTGCTTGATGTAATTAGTGTGATAATAAGTCTGTGGTGTGCAGGATCAATGGCGCTGTTAGTCGGCTCATTCATCCAGCTCTTTTTTCACACTATACCGATCTCATCTCTGGATTGTCCAGCGTACCCAGTGCTTCACTTTCACTATATATGAGGGACAGTGCTTCAGTTAATACAGAGTTTTTATTTGCCACTCATATAGATTCAGTTGTAATATTATTTTTATAAAGATATTGGTCACACTTAACACTTTAGCTTTCATTACTTAATGTATTTACTAACATGAAATATTTATGAACAATACTTGTACAGCATTTATTAATCATAGTTCAACATTTACTAATGCATTATTAACATCCAACTTCATGCTGGTTAATAGTGGTTAATACGACGTGAGTTAACATGAACTAACAATTAACAACTGTATTTTCATTAACTAACGTTTATTAACATGAACGAATACTGTAATAAGGGTATTGTTCATTGTTTGTTCATGTTAGAATATACATTAACTAATACAACCTTATTTTAAAGTGTTACCAAGATAATTGAATATGCTTGAATTGGCTGACAGAGCTAAATTCAACATAGGCTCATTCTGAAAACGTAGCCCTATATACATTACTGGAGATTGCAAATTATGTAGCATGAAGTACGTATGGCTGCATTTCATCTTTAAAACGAGCGATACGGTGTGATACGGTTAGTCGATCGGTCAGTCAGTCAGTCAGTCAGTCAGTCAGTCAGTCAGTCGACAGAGGGTGGATTTACACGGGAACAGCAGGCGTGAATGGCACTCGCGAGAGCAATTTGAGATCTCAAAAAGCGCACACAGCGGCCTCTTGTGGATTCGCGAAAACAGAAACTGCAAAAAAACGTAGCTCCTGGAACGTATTTGGCGCTCTCCAGAAATGTATATAGGGGTACGTTTTAGAATGAGCCTGGGTTGGCTAAATCTAACATTGGAAAATTCTATTTAAATACTCTGTTGTTTTACAAGTGCAGTTTTCGTCCTTTTGGTGTCATATTTTCTGTTAAATTATAATGAATAATTAGTCCCCCTGAAATCAAAATGAAAGTTTTTTGGGGTGTTTGTGTTGATATTTTAGTTTTAACACTAGAAATATTGAGATGGTCATTTTGACCATTTTTCATAATACCCTGACTTTTCTTAAATATGTGTGTATTTCTTTATAACATTTTATTTATTTTATTATAATTACAAACACAAAAATCTATAAGCATTTCAACCTTTAATTACCATAGCTGTCAAAATGAGCGTATGCATTTCAGTGTCATTCTACTTTTCCCTGTGACTTTAAATATGACTGCCTCTGTTGCCTAGCAACTTCCTGCTAACAAAAACATAACTTTCTGGTTGCAAAAATAAACCTGTACTTCAGACATTTCTTTCAAAACAACATTTTCAGTGCAGTGAAAAAAACCTTGCTGTCCTGCTTGTGAAAGTTAGGTGAGGACCCTGGCGAGTGGACTAGTAACTTGTAGACATTTATAGGCTGTATTAACAAACAGATTGTATTTTTAAGGTAATGACTTCATAAAATATATTATATTATATAATATATTCATAAAAAATCTTTATTTAATATTTGAATAGAAACATTGAATATAAATTTGACATGACAATATGATGTCCTATATGAAAAGTCAAAATGACCACTATTGTAATAGAATCCTGGTAGTTCCAGTATTATGCTGCGTTCACACCAGACGCAGAAGATGTCTGGAGTGCAAAGACACTAATAGACATCCTGCGGCGCGATACACGTGAATGAGGGTGGTGCGATTGACACGATTTGTGCGAATGAAGTAGCGCAAGTTGAGCATTTCACGCGAATCGCTCGAGTTGGAAAATCTGAACTTTAGCGGACATTCGCGCCGCGTTAACCAATCAGGAGCTTGCTCTTGTAGGAGCGTGATTATGACTTAGCATGTGTTGTTGGTGTCCCGGGGGGAAATCCTCTTGCGGACACCGAACAACAGTTTATCAAATTGGGCACCACTGAAAGCTTCCATCATCCAGGTATAGTTTCTGGAGAAGTTGATGAACACACAGAGCTGGGTGCACCTGTGAATGGACCTAGTGGACTTGGACACGGCTCTAAACAAATCGACGCTGTTGTTCAGCCTTCCTAAAGCACATTCTCATTCTCTCGATAAAATCCATGTTAGCCATTTAGCAACGAAGACTTACCAGGCAGACAGAAGTCTCGGCCATGATGCAAATCCGCATCTAATGTGAAGTGAATTTGACTTGCGTATGAAGCAGATTTGACGCGCGAATGAAGTGAGTAAACTCAAAATTTTCACGCGTTTAGTGACTCTCGAATATCGCAATTTATTTGCGCGTTCCGTGCCTGGTGTAAACACAGCATTGAAGGGATAACTCAACCAAAAAAATGTATTTCCTTGCCATTTACTTACACACAAATGATTCTAAACTGTAATGAACTTATTCATTAATTGTCAAAAATGAACAGGGCTACTGATATAACCTGCCCTGTCTTTACAATTAAGATGAACTTACGTCACACATCAAACGAAGCTCACTTTTCAATGCACTTCAGGGGATCATTAATGAATATTAATATGTATAACCCATGAGGTGATTCTCAAAGCTAGTATAAATGGTCTTATGGCTACAAAACCTCAATTTGAATGTCATGAGGCCTGTAATTTTGTTTGATGTGCAACTCATGGCACTTATGTTCTTGTATGTATGTGTGTGCTCTGCAGTTCAACAGAGGATGGTTTGTGATCCGCTGTGTTCAGTGTCAGGATGCTGGGGTCCCGGGCCAAATCAGTGTCTCTCCTGTAAATACTTCAGCCGGGGAAGGACATGTGTGAGGTCCTGCAATCTGTATAATGGGTGAGTAACAGACAGATCACACACAGACTTCAGATAATGAAGGAAAGAGGGAAATGATGAATTATTTCTGATAGATCTATTAAAAAAACTAAAACAAATGAAAGTATTAAGTTTGTAGGCTAAATCGTGTTTTTTTAGGTGATTCATTTAAATTATGTTTGATGAATTAATTTAAACATCATTATTAATAATATATTAAAAGTCATTATTTTCATCAGTATCACATACGTTTTCTCCATAATTACTTTAACCCAAGGACATGGTAATGCTTAAATTGTAAATAATGGCTACACTTTATTTTGATGGTCCTTTTGTTGAATTTACGTTACATTTCATCTACATGCCAACTAATTCTCATTAGATTATAAGTAGACTGTTAGTTTGGGGTAAGGATTAGGGTTATTGTAAGTTGACATGTACTTGCAAAGTCTCTTATAGTCAGTTAAATCTCTGTTGTAGGAGCAGTATCAACAGATAATAAGCTACAAATACTCAAATGGACCATCAAAATAAAGTGTTACCTAAATAATAAATCATTTACGCTATTCATTTTTTATTCATTCATGATTAATACCCTATTAAATAATAATCCTTAATATGTTGTGCATTATTTCATCCTATTGTGAATATTAGTACACTGATCTTTTATTTGTTATTATTTTCACCAACACATGCACGTGAAATCTAAATCATTTATTTTGATAAAAAGAATTTCAACACACACCATGTACAATATTTCACAAATAAAACTGTTATTTTAAGCATACGTTGATCAGTGTAAACTAAAACATACTCTTTAGTTGGCAATTTGCATTTTTCAATACACAAATTATTTCCGCATTGTTTGGGTGACATTTGAAATGACATGTACATCACTAAACTACTGTGTACAGCCATATTTATTTATATATTTATTTATTGTTTACAAAAACACAAGCACAATGTTTTTTACTTTGGGTTTGTTTTATGAAGACTATCTATCATTTAGATTGCAGTCACTTTGCCGACGCAAACTTTTGCCTTGGGGATGTGTATGGAAAGATGAAGAGAATCAGAGAGAGGGATGGATTTCATCTAAAAGTTACTAGTATGATTTTCAGCACACTCTAAAAAAATAAAGGTACAAGAACTGTGATTGGAGCAGTATTTATTTCAAAAGGCACACCTTTGTACCTGAAGAGTCCATAATGGTATTTTAACACTAGAACGATCAAATATACACATATCTGCTTTTTAAAACTGCATAACAGCTTTTCAATAAAATATCTGGGTCTTTTTATTGCATTTTTTCCCCTGTTGTTTAGATTAAAACTAGATTAAACCAACGCAAACTCACTGCAATTCGTAACTTTTTGATTTAGTGGCTAATTCGTATGAATTCATACAATCTAATTCGTACAAATTAGTACGATTTTCTCATCACCCAATGACGGTTGGGGTTAGGGGTGGGGTTGGGTGCCACGCCTCCTTTTTAAAATCGTACATTTTCATACGACTGAACTCGTACTAATTCGTATGAATTAGCTACTAAACTGACAAAATGTAAAATACTTACGTTTCCTCGTGAGATCAGGCTTGGATTAAACGCAGGACATTTATACCTGTAAGCTCCGGGAGGTCAATTTTACCTGTATAATTCTCTTATAATCACGCTATCATTTTTGTGCCCCTTGTGTCTTAGTGTTTTGTGTAGCAAACAAAGCAACAGCTTTTACCCAATGAGATCCCGGTAATTTGATGACTAAGTAGTCATTTACATGACAATGTTTTCAGTCAGAAACACAAAGCTTTTTAAGTGTTTTGCCTGTTTATTTTCATTTCTCTATAGCATAGGTCTCAAACTCGATTCCTGGAGGGCCGCAGCTCTGCTCAGCTTTGCTCCAACCCTGATCAAACACAGCTGATCCAACTAATCAAGGTGTTCAAGACTACTAGAGACTATTAAGCAGGTGTGAGTTGGAGTTGGTTGGAGATAAACTATGCAGAGCTGCGGCCCTCCAGGAATTGAGTTTGAGACAATTGCTCTTTAGGAACTGCTTAGTAACAAGGTGACAGTGCAAACTATTGGCCTGGCATCTGTAATACAGCATTTTTAGCAGTTTTTTATCAATATGTATACATGTGAAATGCTTTTAAAACGTTGTTGTGTATATGTGAAGCTGGACCACAAAACCAGTTTTATGTTGCATGGGTATATTTTGGGCAATAAATGATTGCAATTAATTAATATTGGGCAATTAAATATTTATTTGTTTATTTATTAATTTTTTTATTTTTTTATTTTTTTTTTAAATAATAATGACCAAATATTGTCCTATCATAACACAGTATACACCAACGTAAAACATATTTATTCAGCTTTCGGTTTAAATATAAATTTCATGGGGTCACATACAGTGGGGAAAATAACTATGACGCAGGGGGAAAAAATTGAACACATGAAGAAAGGAAGGTGTAAAAAGGCTGTGAAACCCCAGACAGCAGCTGAAATCTCTCAGCAGTTCTTCAGCAACCCTCTGCCCTTCCTCATTGTAAATGAATATTAGCGGCTTCAGTCCAACATCTACATTATCAGGATAATGAAGATGAAACCAGGGTGGACATTTCAGCAAGACAATGATCCAAAACACAGCCAAAAATACTCTCAAATGTTTTCAGATAAAGAAAATAAAGCTGTAGAATGGCTTAGCCAATCACCTGATTTAAATCTAATAAAAAATACAAATTAAACTCAGATTTGATAGACGAGACCCACAAAACCATCAAGATTTTTAAACTGTTGAAGTCTGTGAAAAAAGTCACACCTGGGCAATGCATGTGACTTCGTTCTCCATATGAGAGGCGTCTTTAAGCTGCCATGATTAAAAAAGCCTTTTATATAAAATTCAGATTTTTTTTTTAGTAATTTTTTTTGTGTGTGTAAACATATTCTAAAATAATAATTTCATGAGTCTAGACAATGATTTGTGGCATAACACAGTGACATGATAAGTTTTAAACCATATCAATACAGCAATCATATGCATGTGTAAATTTGACCTGTTGACCAGTTTTAGGTATAGCTCTCTGCAACTCTCACATGGTCGCCCACTGAAGCTAAGCAGGGCTGCGCCTGGATAGTACCTAGATGGGAGACCAAATGGGAAAGCTAGGTTGCTGCCGAAAGTGGTGTTAGAGAGGCCAGCAGGGGGCGCTTAATCTGCGGTCTGTGTGGGTCCTAATGCCCCAGTATAGTGAAGGGGACTCCATTTTGCTCAGTGAGTGCCGTCTTTCAGATGAGATGTTAAACCGAGGTCCTGACTCTCTGTGGTCGTTAAAATCCCAGGATGTCCTTTGAGAAGAGTAGGGGTTTAACCCCGGCATCCTGCCAAATTTGCCCACTGGCCTCTGTCCATTATGGCCTCCTAACCATACCCATATCATAATTGACTTCATCACTCTGTCTCCTCTCCACTCATCAGCTGGTGTGTGGTGTGCAGTCTGGTGCAATATGGTTGCTGTCGCGTCATCCAGGTAGATGCTGCACACTGGTGGTGGATGAGGAGATTCCCCCCATTGTGTAAAGCACTTTGAGTGTCTAGAAAAGTGCTATATAAATGTAAGGAATTATTATGAGCCCTGGCAGTTCTAGTGTTAAATGTATAGTACATATTGGTACAAAAGTATCCATATCTATACCTTTTGAAAAGGGTGACAGTTTTTGTACCTTTATTATTGAGAGTGCAGCAGCACTACCACGTCTGGCCGGTGTGAATGCACAGGCCAAAATCCAGCTAATTGTTCGTCAGGCCTGTCCCGAGTGGTTTCCAAACACACTGCCATCTGTGAACGACAAAGAGGAAACACTCATCTGACAACACATTTACATTCCGATCCGCCGGGAGCCTCAGAGAAGAGCTCTTTGGCTGCCACTGCTTTTCTAGTGTAGTCATTAAACAATGGCAACTCTGACCAACATCTGAATAGGATTCCCCGTGGCGGAAAAATGTAATTTAGTTCCTAACAATAATCAGCTGTGGGGGAGTGTCAGATTTTAGAGAGTCTCATTACACTCAATTAATCGTGCTTTAAATCGGCTGCATTGTGTGTGTGTGTGTGTGTGTGTGTGCGTGTGTGTGTGTGTGTGTGTGTGTGTGTGTGTGTGTGTGTGTGTGTGTGTGTGTGTGTGTGTGTGTGTGTGTGTCAGTTCAGACCTGAGAACAGCTTTTTGTTTTATTTTATTTATTACATTTTTCTGAAGTAATTGGGGTTAGAGGTTTTGTTTACTTACAGGATTGATTAATGATGATTTAATTAATATTAACATTAAAAATAAAGGTAATGTGTATAATAAAATATATACAGGTTGAGGGTTGAGGGTACAGTAAGTAAGTTCTGGTTTTAGAGAATCATATTTAATTAGGTTTTACTTGATTAGGTTTTAAATAAAACAAAGAACAACAATAAAAATTAAACAAGTTAAGACTTCTAACCATCTACAAACAGTGATTTAAATTTAAATTTAAATTTAAAATAAAATATAATAAATAATAGGCCTACGATTAATTATACAGGTTTTACAGGAATCATTTTAAACTACATTTGCTGAATTAGGTAAATTGCTCCACTGGAAAAAGGTGGTTTGCCATTTCCAGGTTGGAGTAAAGTCCTTACGCCAGGTGGAGGAGTTCAAGTATCTTGGGGTTTTGTTCATGAATGAGGGAAGGATGGAACGTGAGATTGACAGGCGGATCGGTGCAGCGGCAGCAGTAATGCGGTCAATGTACCAGTCCGTTTTGGTGAAGAAGGAGCTGAGCCGAAAGGCAAAGATCTTGATTTACCGGTCAATCTACCTATGGTCATGAGCTTTGGGTCATGACCGAAAAGACAAGATCTCGAAATGAGTTTCCTTCGCAGGGTGGCAGGGCGCACCCTTATAGACAGGGGAGGAGCTCTGTGACCCGGGAGGAGCTCGGAGTAGAGCTGCTGCTCCTCCACATCAAGAGAAGTCAGCTGAGGTGATTCGGTCATCTCTTTCGGATGCCTCCTGGATGCCTACCTAGGGAGGTGTTCCAGGCATCTCCCATCGGGAGGAGGCTTTGGGGAAGACCCAGGACACGCTGGAGACTATGTCTCTTAGCTGGCCTGGGAAGGAGCTGGAGGAAGTTTCTGGGGAAATGAAAGTCTGGGGTTCTCTCCTGAGACTGCTGCCCTCATGACCCGTCCCCGTAAAAGTGTATAAAAATGAATGAATGAATGAATGAATGAATGAATGAATTATGTGACATTTGTAAGAAGTCAGATCCAACATGAAAAAAAACACTAGAGTTGTGATGTGTCTGTCGAGGACAACAGAGTTGAGGATCCACGTGCAGCTTTATTAAACAGAATAGTCAGACAGGCAATGGGCAAAACAGGAGCAAACTGGAGCATACAGGTAATCCAAAGCATAGTCAGAAAATCAGGCGAATGGTCGGGACAGGTGGCAAAACAACATAAAACAATAAACAAGCAACAACCGGAATCAGGAACTGGTGTGTGAGTGCGAAGACTTCTGGGAGTTGTATTTCATCTAGTGGCACATGTGTAGTTCTTCAACAATCTGCACAGGCTAGATCGCAGGTTATCGTGACAATAGTAATTAATAGTAATTATAATTGTGTTTTTCAACCATAGTCAATCAAATCCAGCCAAATTCAAATACTTGAACCAAATCAAGTAAAGTCCCTGCATTAATCTGTTGTGGGAATTCTACAGTTGCTTTGGTAACACACTACTGTAGTTTTCTACAACTATAAGGTGTAATATACTACAATACTAAAACTGCAGTACGCTACAATATCTATTACAGTTTATCAGTTCCCTATAGTTTTTATTTCATTAACATTCATTAATTTTCTTTCGGCTTAGTCCCTAACTTTTCCAGCATATGTTTTACGCAGCAGATGCCCTTCCAGCCACAACCAAGTACTGGGAAACAACCATACACTCTCAATCTCACACTCATATGGCCAATTTAGTTTATTCAATTCACATATAGAGCATGTCTTTGGACTATGGGAGAAACCGAAGCACCCAGAGGAAACCCACGCCAACACGAGGAGAACATGGAAATTCCTCACATAAACGCCAACTGACCCAGCCAGCGACCTTCTTGCTGTAAGAGGACAGTGCTAAACACTGAGCCACTGCACCACTATTTCATTAACAAAGAGTTATAATGTACGCCATACTATTATACATTGCAGTATAATTGTTATGATCACCAGCAATCTAGCGTTTGCTGATTACTGGAGAATAACACATCTGCCACTTTAATGAACTACAAATCCCATCACGCCCGGCACTCACACACCAGTTCTAGATCACCCCTTGATTTCACACACACAGCTGCAGATCATCCTCACTGATTACCTGACTATTTAAGCACCACAAGTTTCTTGTTTCAATGTTTTGCTCTGTCTGGATTTTTACATTCTTTACTGTAAAAAATGCATTATTCTTTGAATATTTTTTTTTTTTAGTGTACCTGACCATTCACTAAATAAAGCTGCACTTGGAACTCCATCTCTGTTGCCACGCCTGCATCAATACAATAATATGCTTAATTTTACACTAGTATTTAATTACTCTAGTATTGTTTTTTTTTTTCATGTGGGATGCATAGCCTTATTTTGATAATTGGAATAAAATAAAAAATGAAACAAAATTAAATTAAAAGTCACTTTTCACTCAAAATCTTGTGATTGACTAGTATGACTGAATAAGCGAGGAGTATTTAAAAGAAGGGTGGCACGGTGGCTCAGTGGTTAGCACTGTCACCTCACAGCAAGAAAGTTTCTGGTTCAAGTGAGGCTGGCCCAGTTGCCATTTCTATGTGGAGTTTGCATGTTCTTCTTGTGTTGGCATGGGTTTCCTCCGGGTGCTCCAGTTTCTCCCACAGTCCAAACACATGTGCTATAGGTGAATTGAATGAACTTAATTGGTCATAGTGTATGAGTGTGTGTGAATGAGTGTATGTGTGTTTCCCAGTACTAGGCTGTAGCTGGAAAGGCATCCACTGCATAAAGCATATGCCGGAATAGTTGGCGGTTCATTACGCTGTGGTGACATCTGAAATTGAGACTAAGCCAAACGAAAACAAATGAATGAATATTTAAAACTAAAACATCTGTAATCAAAATAATGATAATTTAAATGTTACTTAGATGTACATTTTTGTATAATTTTTTAAATTGAGATTTGTACATCACCTGAAACCTGAATAAATAAGCATTCTATTGATGTATGTTTTTTGGGATATAGTGGTTTTTCCTGTGGGATGCATAGCCTGATTTTGATTGTTGAAATAAAAAATGAAATTTAATTAAAAAAATGTAATAAAAATAAAGTAAAATACCCATTCATAGCTGGAGATGGAATAAGCTGTAGTTAGATAGTTAGTTTAAGGCACCACATTAGCACCCATTTTGAGCAGCATGAGTCTGTGAGAAACTTCAAACCGTGAAGCGCTCGTCCACTGGATTTCTGATGTTTTAAGATCCGGGAGGTTGCTTTGATCCCCACTCTGTTATTGACAAGGCAGCATCTTTCCCTGTTTTGGATCCGCCTCTGAAATCTCTCTCTAAAACCCGGGCTGATGGAAGCGAACAAAGGGAAGGGTATTGATGGCTCGGCTGGGCAGCTCCTCTGCCGTATCTCCTGCAATCTGAGCTGCCATCTGCTTAGATAAAATTTAAAGAGGACTGTTTGTTCTTTCCTCTCAGACCAGCGCTGAGAAAGATTTTTCTAATTAAAATGCCATTATTTTTTTTTTTTCATGAATCTTACTCAGCCGACTGGCCAAGTTCTTGCCAGTGTGTGAATGTAGTGTCTGTGGTTCAGCTGGCTGGGGTTCAAGAAGACATGGAGGATGAGTCACAGACCAAACAAAATCTGCTGGATGTGTTCGGTGCTCAGAGAATACGTCATTTTTAAAAGTCACGTTTAAAAGTCACGTGACTCTAAAACTTGTGATTGACTGGCACGATTGAATAAGCAAGGAATATTTGCAAAAAAATCTGTAATCAAATAACAATAATTTAAATGTTACTTATGTTACTTACATCATTGGCCCATTTTCACTAAGTAGTACGGTACGGTTTGGTATGCTTTTATGGTTTCCACTGTCAAAGGGTACCAAAAAGCGAACCGTACTGTACCACCTTTTGGATACCCTTTGCAAAGATACAGGTGAGAGGTTTGCACTGACTGTGGGCTATATTCCGTGTTGTTTTTGAACCCAAATAAGGGCTAAATGTATGCTGTGTGTAGTGTGTAGAGACTGTAAGGGGCTGTATGTGTTCATATAAAACACATGTTTTGTGAAAAGTGCTACTCATATTATATGTGAACAACCAGTACTGCTTTACTTTGACATTTTATCAAGCAAGAAAGACTCTGACTGAAACTTTCTGTCATACACCACGCCCACCAAAAGAGTACCATTGGTACCCTTTTGGCAGTGGAAACACAAGCCTGAGAAAGGTGACCCGTACCGACTCGTAACGTACCATACTGTACCTCTCAGTGGAAACGGGCCATTAGTGACCCTTAAGCACAAAACCATATGATAAATGTATTTATTTTTTTTATTGAGATTTATACATGACTTGAAACCTGAATAAATAGGGTTTCCATTGATGTATGGTTTGTTAGGATAGGACAATATATTGTCGACTATTGAAATCTGGAGTCTGAAGACTCGTACACACCAGAACGCCTTTTGTTTGTGTTTATCGTCAGCATTTTTTGAGATGTTTTTCCTGATTCAGACGCAAGCGATTTTCATTGGCGACGAGCAGAAGAGTATGCAAAATCCCTTCTTGACGTTAGATGGCCCTACACAACTTTAAGCGTATGACACCCGTTTGTAACACAGAAGGAGACAGAAAGTTGACACGATTGTTGTCAAAGAAGTTAGAATCAGTGATTCTATGCTCTTTGTTGTTGTTAAAGTTACTGGCGATTCGAGCAAGCATGGATGGTTCAAGTAGCAGCTCCAGCTCTAGTGATGAAGAAATAATTATTGTTCACCAGTGCAATAAGCAGCTCCACGTTCATATCGCCTCTGGGCATCTTCTTTCAGGTGCGCTCACATTGACAGTTTTGCGCTTGAGCACCTCTAAGTGCTGTTTACTCTAACTTCAGCATCTCCGTTCACATGAACAAAAGTGTCAATCTGATTGGTGGAGGTTTTAACGTGGCGCGGCAAAACAA
The DNA here is from genome assembly GCA_903798195.1 of Danio kyathit. Lineage (NCBI taxonomy): Eukaryota > Metazoa > Chordata > Actinopteri > Cypriniformes > Danionidae > Danio > Danio kyathit. The sequence continues at coordinate 12,292,716 of LR812519.1, forward strand.
AAACAAAAAGAGCATGAGGCGTTTCTTTTAAAATGACGCTTTTACGCCTGGCGTTTTGCGCGTTGGTGTGCATGATCACATTGGCACCCTTTATTTTAGACACGAGGCGTTAAAGGTCAATGGAAAACATGAGCAAATATCGTCCCGGTGTGAACGGACCTTGAGGGTTGAAAAAAATCAAAATATTGGGAAAATTGCCTTTAAAATTGTCCAAATAAATTACTCAGCAGTGCGCATTACTAATCAAGAATTAGGTGTTGATGTATTTACATTAGGAAGTAACAAAATGTCTTTATGTAACATGATATTTGTTTAATATTTAAATGATTTTGAGCATGAAACAGAATCCATAGGTTTGACTTATAATGTATTTTTTTTCCCTATTGCCAAAAATATGTTTTTGTCATGCAGGGTCACATACTTTTTAGAAAAACTTAATTAAATTGAAATTTCAATATTACGTGATATTATATGATAACAAGACATGTGGTAAATATATTCTACTGTGCCGAACTCTCACATGTAAAATAATGATTTCTTTACTTTTTACTTTTTATCTATTATGTGCATCTTCCATAAATATATATTTTATTTATATAAAATTATTTAAATAAATATTTAATATTTCTGAAAAATTATTATAATATTCTTTATAATTGTACATTTTTCAACACTCAAAAAAAAAACTGGCTTGGCCAGTTGGCAGTTCTGTGTTGAGTTTGCATGTTCTCTTCGTGTTGGTGTGGGTTTCCTCCGGGTGCTCCGGTTTCCCCCACAGTCCAAAGAGATGTGCTATAGGTGAATTGGGTAAGCTAAATTGGCTGTAGTGTATATGTGTGAATGAGTGTGTGCGGGTGTTTCCCAGTGATGTGTTGCAGCTGGAAGGGCATCCGCTGCGTAAAACATGTGCTGGATAAGTTGGCGGTTCATTTCACTGTGGCGACCCATGAGTAATAAAGGGACTAAGCCAAAAAGAAAATGAATGAATAAATGTTCAAACTACTTGTATAACATACGTAAGCTGAATTAACACAATTCTTCAGTTTTTGTTGGGGTCAACTTAATTGTTTTTGTTTATTCCACTTAACTTAATTGATTTGTGTTGGGACAACATGAAGGAATTGTGTGGAACCCAGCATTTTTTACAGTAAAATATAATAATAATAAAAATATTTATTAAACTTAATTGTGTTATGATTTTTTCCAGAGATGTTCGAGAATTTGCCAATGGATCTATGTGTGTGGAGTGTGACAGTCAGTGTGAGAAGGCTGAAGATAAATCTCTTACCTGTCACGGGCCTGTAAGTAAACCAAACCATCAAAATCATCAGAATTGATGCAAAATAAAATAATAATAATTCTGTTATTTTTACCTATCAATTTACAACATTGTGTATCTTTGAATTTTAAATCACCTTCAATTATACCACATAGCATAAGTCAAAATTATTGTAAATCCCTTTTCTTTTAAAGCACATTCTGACCTCAACTATTTAAAGAAACACTCCACTTTTTTTGAAAATAGTCTCATTTTACAACTTCCCTAGTGTCACCATCACCAGCGATCAAGCAGCTGCAGATAGGTAAAGACAGTTCGCTAACAGACTACAAATCGTCCACATTATGGACTACAACTGCATACATGTACTTTGCATACACACACCTGTTCCTAGTTCCGGTGATGAGACACACACACAGACACAGACACAGCTGAAGCTGCACAAAGACTGATTACAGGGACTATTATGACAGCACACACACACACACATTGTTGCTGAGTATTGTTTGTAAACATTACGACATGTTTTCCGTGCATTTTCGTGTTATACATTTGCTTTGTTGTTTTGTTTGTTTACGTTGCCTGCTGCCTGCCTGTACTGACCATTTGCCTGTTTATCGACCACGACTCTGGATTGCCCGTATACATCTGTTTGTTCCTGTACTGACCGTTGCTTGCCTGACCATCTCTGTTTAAAAAACCCTGTGTTTGGATCCTCACTCCCTGTTGTCAGCGTCTATTTCACATTACACCTAGAGTTGAACAGTTCAGTTTTACCCTTTTGAATCAATTCACCCGATCTCTAAGTCTGGCGGGAGCACTTTTAGCTTACAGTAGCTTAGCATAAATCATTGAATCGGATTAGACCATTAGCATTTCACTCAAAACATTCAAAATAGAGTTTTGATCATTTTCTTATTTAAAGCTCAACTCTTCTGTAGTTACATCGTGTACTAAGATTGACAGAAAATGAAAAGTTGTTCTTTTCTAGGCCTAAATTGTAATTAAAATTGTTTTTGAGAAAGATGCTAATGGTCTAATCCGAATCAATGCCAAGCTAAGCGTAGACCCGGAGATCACCTGAATGGATTAAAATGTGGTAAAACTCAACTCTAGGGCAGTTATAAAATGAGCCTATTTCCCCCCAAAAAGTGGAGGGTCCCTTACGCCCCATTCACACGGGCTTCAGCGTCAACGCTTGACAGAGGGCGTGTCTGAAGTTGGGGCTGACGCGATCGTCATAGCAGCGTCAGCCAATGAAATTAGTCAGCAATAGGCCGCTGTCTGAGCAGGTGTATTTGCATACAGCGATCTAATTGGCTGACGCTTTCATCGGCGCTTCCAACTTCTGCAGCGAGCAATGCCTCTGAAGCGGCGCCGACAGATCCACAATGCAGTTCGGCAACGCCAGACGTCACCCATTCAAAGTGAATGGGAAGCGTTGAAGCTGATGCCCCCTGTGAATGGGGCATTAATGTCCATATTTAAGGTTTTGTGTGTTTCTTAATGAAACCACATTTTGTCTGTAAAGAGTGAGAAAGCAAGTGCAGCAGTATTGGGCTTTAAACACACACAAACAAATCTGTCAGCTTCTTATGATAACCTGCCTGTCCATCTCAATTCCTAAGCTGCATAATTAGCAACATAAGAGCTGTCAGAGAATGTAGGAACTCACCCAAGCGTGTGACACTCGCTTCAAAATGCACAATTAGATCAAATATCTATCAATTTGTGCATGTTGTGAACAGCACCATGCGGGATAGTTCACCTAAACATGAAATTTACTCACTATTTACTCAACCTCAAGTGGTTCCATACTTTTATGAGTGTCCTTTTTTTCTGTTGAACACAAAAGAAGATATTTTGAAAAATGTTAGAAACCTGTAACCATTGACTTCCATAGTAGGAAAAACAAGCGCTATTAAAGTCAATGGTTAGAGGTTTTCAACATTTTGCAAAACAACTTCTCTTGTGATCAAACAGGTTTAGAAAAAAGGTAAAAGGGGAGTAAATAGTGAAAGAATTTAAAATTTTGGGTGAACTGTCCCTGCACTCACTTATGGGGATTTACACCTTCCTAATTTTAAATAGTAACAGTTCTTGACCCCAAGAAGCTACAAACGAAAGTTAGGTATCATTGGAAAGAAGACACGTTGGGCTTTACTATGGTCCATCTAGAAAGTTTTATGATAAATAATATATAAAGTTATAAAGTTAAAGACTTATAAAGTCATGAAGTAATGAAAAAGAAAAATTGTACTGTTTAATATTTGTTTTTTTTCCATATAAAAACTATAGGTGGTCGTAGATTAATTTTTGTAATCTAGATTAATCTAGATTAATCTCGAAATTAATCTAGATTAAAATGGCTCTTTTGAAATCTGCCGATGGCATTCAGAATATGTGTGCTACCCAAATAATAAGTCTTTGAGAACGGGTTTCTTAAGCCAGGTGATGCATTAGACCAGAGGCTCATCTCCTGTTTCCAAACTGCATCACAAACTGCTTGAGAAACTGTTCTACTATGATAATTGATGATGAAAATAAATGATGTTCAATAAGATGTACTTGTATTTATTAACTGTTTATTCAGTTAAACATGAATGTTGAACTGTAGGCCTACATAAGCTCCAAACAGTGATTTCATACTTGCTTTTGATGTACGTACATACAGAAAATGCTGCTTCACAAAGGCAAGTTCACAGAGCCCTGACGGTGTCAAACATTGAGTATGTTTACATGGGCAACAATACTTTAATACGATTTTAATATGATTAAAACAATACTCTGATTAAGAGTCTACCATGTAAACAGCGATTTTTGATTACTTTAATGTGACTAAAGTCATAACTGAACTAAACAGAAATGGAATTAAGACGTGGAGTATGCAGATATTAGTGGCATTACTGGTAAACTATTCCCGTCATGTAGGACTTTTCGCCATATTTTCCAACAAGATCCACACAGGCGGCTGTCAGTAAAGGACCGCACACACACAGAGACACAAAGACGCACACACACAAACACACACACATCGTGAAATGCGGAAGTTTTTTTTTTCTTTCCATTTGATGTGCGTTATTAAATTCCATAACACTCTCACCTGTCCTTACTCATTATTTGCGTCTAATACCCCAGTTTGTCATGGTGCATGAATGAAATGTTCATGAGTTAAAGTGAAACTGCCGAACTGCAGTTAAAGTCAGGCATCCTGCTGATTTGATTAAGAAGGGCACTTAAGACGTCTCACCGGTCAGGTGTACATCCGCGCTAAAATATCAAGGTGAAAGTCATCATAGCTGGCGTAGAATAAACCCAGCTCCCAACCCAACTTTGAGAATAGATTAACGACGATATTTTTTTTTATCGCGTGATAAAAGTCTCGCGTTAACGCAGCACGTTAACGCCGATAACAGACCACCACTAATAAAAACACATAAAAATCATTAATGTAATGACCAAAAAAAATATGGCTTGAAAGTCAAATGTCTCATGAGTTTATGTTTCAAATTTGATGAAGATAGCATGCCTAGACTAGCCTAAATCCTTCTCTCTCTCACCGTCAGAGGCATTTTCTCAAAACTTACCTTTCCAAACTAAAACAGTAACAGTTGCTGAATAAGTTGTGTTACATTCACAGTTCATGTATCTTTGGAAAGAAGATACTTTGGGCTTTACTATCCATTCATTTTTCTTTTTATGAAATTATCAAACTCACAAAGTACCAACAATTGTCTCTGCATTAGTATTACTTTGCAGGTAGTTTCTTCTTTTCTGTCAATTCTCACATACGAATACTAGACAAATATCATTTTATGAGTCATTCTCTTATATTTTGTCTTCATGTTTTAGGGTCCAGATCACTGTGTGAAGTGTCTGCATCTCAAAGACGGGCCCAACTGTGTGGAGAAATGCCCTGACGGTCTGCAGGGAGCAAACAGCTTTATCTTCAAATATCCCGAGACCAACAACGAGTGCCATCCCTGCCACCCCAACTGCACACAGGGGTCAGTATCTGCACGCTTGTGTGTTTGCCTTTTCCTTCAGGCCAGCACCATGCCCTGTGATGTTATGATTGTCATTGCAGCTGTAATAATTACATTATGAACGTCTTATATCTGCTTGCCTTGTTAAAGTCAAGTTGAGATTTATTGTAATTCAGCTACATGTATGGACATATAAACAATCATAAATATAAGCACAACACTTGACATAAGAGCAATTTTTTGTAACCTATACATAAGTAACATAATGGAGCGGTAAGCTAACTATGCATATACTATATATAGTTAACCACACATAACCTAAAATAGACTATACAAATACTTTACGCAAAACATAAACAATATTGTGCAAGATATTGTGCAAAAGATGTTTTTATTGTTGAAAAAGTAAGTAATGCAACATGATTTGTGGTACATTCACGAGTGTTTTCCACTCTGAGTCCTTGTAAGATGGAGTTTAAGTAAAGTTTTCCAATAAGGAAACAGTAATTTTATTTATTTATTTATTTGTTTGTTTTTTTGTTTTTTTCTTTGTATATGTTTGTATTTGTTTATTTATTTGTTTGTTTGTTTTTTCATTGTTTTTATTTATTTATCTATGTATTTATTTATTTGGTTATTTCTTTGTATATGTTTGTATATTTTATTTATTTGTTTGATTGTTCTTTCTTTGTTTTTATTTACTTATTTATCTATTTATTTATTTATTTGTTTTTTTCTTTGTATATGTTTGTATTTGTTTATTTACTTGTTTGTTTGTTTTTTCATTGTTTTTATTTATTTATTTACTTATTTATTTATCTATGTATTTATTTATTTATTTGGTTATTTCTTTGTATATGTTTGTATTTGTTTATTTACTTGTTTGTTTGTTTTTTCATTGTTTTTATTTATTTATTTACTTATTTATTTATCTATGTATTTATTTATTTATTTATTTGGTTATTTCTTTGTATATGTTTATATTTATTTATTTATTTGTTTGATTGTTCTTTCTTTGTTTTTATTTACTTATTTATCTATTTATTTATTTATTTATTTGGTTATTTCTTTGTAAATGTTTGTATTTATTTATTTATTTGTTTGTTTTTTCTTTGTTTTTATTTATTTATTTATTTGTTTGTTTTTATTTACTTTTTTATTAGTTTATTTATTTATTTGGTTATTTCTCTAGTTATTTCTTTGTTTATATGTGTTTGTATTTATTTATTTATTTATCTGTTTGTTTATTTATTTATTTATTTATCTATGTATTTATTTATTTATTTAATTATTTCTTTGTATATGTTTGTATTTATTTATTTATTTGTTTGATTGTTCTTTCTTTGTTTTTATTTACTTATTTATCTATTTATTTATTTATTTATTTGGTTATTTCTTTGTAAATGTTTGTATTTATTTATTTATTTGTTTGTTTTTTCTTTGTTTTTATTTATTTATTTATTTATTTATTTATTTGTTTTTATTTACTTTTTTATTAGTTTATTTATTTATTTGGTTATTTCTCTAGTTATTTCTTTGTTTATATGTGTTTGTATTTATTTATTTATTTATCTGTTTGTTTATTTATTTATTTAGTTATTTCTTTGTATATGTTTGTATTTATTTCTTTATTTCTTTATTTAGTGTCTGTGTTTTGTATTAATTTATTTGTTTATTTATTTCTTTATTTTATTCATTCATTCATCCATTGATTTATTTTTTTTAATAATAACGTAATATTAAAATATTATTTAATTTTATTTATTTTGTTTTTGTTTGAGTTTTTTATAAAAATATTTGGGAGGGTGGGAGAATTGAAACAATACCAGGGTGAGTAAATGATGACTAAATTAGCATTTTTGAGTGAAGTATCCCTTCTTCTCATATGGTCTTGCTAACAGAAAAAGGGACACAAAAGTTAAATGAATATATTGTTCAATGTATTATTCATTTATTTGATTTTCACATAATTTGTGGTAAAGTCTATTGCATCCACATTGGGTCAACAAAAGCTTTGAGTATATATTTGTACTCTTTTATTTCTGTTATGTGACTTTTTTTTTTGTATTAACATTTTTATATCATATTTAGATTTTTTTTCTTCAAAAACATGTACATTCACGCTGCTTTTATTTAATTGAATATTATTACATACGGTATGTCATCAGACTTAGCTATCAATATATTTATAAGAAACTGAAAAAACACAAATATGAGGGTGTCAAAACTTCTCCAGTACACCCTCAAAAGGCCTATAAAGTGCAAGTTGCAATGTAAAGAAATGTATTGTAATGACAAGAGTTTGTCTAAAAGATCCTCTTTTGTGCAGCCTGAACATCTCAAAAGCTCCCTATTCTGCTCTAGGCAATAAATTCATTCAGTTTCATCTCGTAAATCCATAAATGTCTGCATTCATTCAAACAAGCAAACTTTAACTGCCCGGTGGGATGAAGAATTTTGGGTGCAGTTTCACAGTGCCACGATCCATAGATCTGAAGCAGATCATCCACTTGGACACAGCAGAGACATCCATCCAGTGTGAACCTTTTGTTTCATTCTGCTCTGTCTTGGCTCTCAAATCAAAGCTCCTGCAATGCTCTAGGACAGCATAACAAAGCACCCGTGATCCCTTCATCTCGCGGGTGACAGTCATTGCCGCTGGTTACTGTCAGGCGTTCTCTCTTCAGCAGCGCTCTGTGTGATTACTGAACCCAGTCACCACTGTCACAGGCCTTATTCCTGCATGAAGAGATTCTGGACCGCACTGAAGCTTAGAAAAGAGGCTAGAAAGATGACTAGGTAGATCAGTAGTTCACATTTATCAACAAAAATGTGGGTAACATACAGACAGAAAATGATATTTGTTGTTTGTTTAAACTACTTATTTAAAATGAGCAGAAACAACACAATTCTTGAGTCTTTTTGGGGGGGCAACTTAATTGTTTTGTGTTCAATACACTTCAATTTTGAAAAAAAAAAAAACTAATAAGTTAACTTACAGTTGTTTTTACAATCGATATGACGTTTTTTTCAATACGTTTAACAAGTTTCCTACGCACCAACACACAACACTGCACTGTCTAACAAAACACTGCAAACACTGTCTAACAAAACACTGCAAAACACTGCAAACATTTCAATCATTATTGAAAACACTAACACATGTTCTCTTCCAACAGGAACATTTAGTCCATCATAACACATCGACAAAAAAACACTATCATCAGCTGAAATGACAGAAACTGCATTATTTTATGTGTCAGGTCTGCCCTTATATTTGAAGCCTCTCTACATTTTTGTTTTCAAGAGTTCACATTTAGCTGATGATTAATTAAAAAGCTTGTTTGGCATGCTGTCCCGGGAGAGAGCCCTGAGCTCATGAGATCCTCGAGCCCGGGGCTCCCTCCCGTTGCAAGGCGAGAGGGGAGATCGAGCTCAGGTAGATCTCGAGAACTCCCCCTTCGTAGTGTTGAAGAGCAGGTAGTAGTTCTCTTTAACGAGATAGGTACTACATAGGGAGCAAGTCTATAAAGTTGATCAATCAATAATTTAGGTTGCGTGTTTTTAATCGGTGGGAGGAAACCGGAGGACCCGGAGAAAACCCACGTGAGCACGGGGAGAACATGCAAACTCCGCACAGAAAATGCCCGCTGGTTTGGTAAAGCCTAGAACCATTGACATTCTTGCTGTGAGGCAACAGCGCAAAGCACTCGGCCACCGTGTCACCCATCTAGAAAAGGGAACGAGTAGGGGTGGAAGGGGGGATTCTTCAAAGCGAAGATAGCGGTGATATGGAACCTGGGATATTTATAGTAGCTTAGGGATCATCTGATTGGTGCATGGTGATTTGGATAATGTGGGTCCAGCTGCTAGCAATCATAAGCATGTGATCCTCTCGAAATTAGTTTATAAATAAACTTCACTTGTTGGGTTTACAGTTTTTTACAATCGTTTTGCCACAAATTTCAGAACTCTGGTGTCAATTTTCAAAACTCTAGACACAAAATTCACAACCATTGCCAAAAGTGTGCGTTTTTTCAAATGCTTGGATACAATACACACAAGTCAATGATACCTTGTTTACAGTTATTTTTATAATGGCTATGACAGTTTTTTCAATACATTTAACAAGTTTTCTAAACTCTTAACGCAGCAACACACCTAAAACACACAATTAGCAAAACTAAACCCCAAAACTAATGTTCAAAATACAGTAATAAACTAACACAATACAGCATGTCTAACAAAACACTGCAAACAAGTTTCAAAATCAAATAATTATTCAAAACACTAACACATGTTCTCTTCCAATAGAAACATTTAATCCATCATAACACATCGACAAAAAAACACTATCATCAGCTGAAATGACAGAAACTGCATTATTTTTTTAATGTGTCAGGTCTGGCTTTATATTTGAAGCCTCTCTATATTTTTGTGCAGTTGTGTTTAGTAAATGCATGCATTTTGTGTCTTTTGCTGCAGAAATTCAATACAAAAAATGAAAGACCATCTCAGAGTAGCTTTCTCAAATGTACAGTTTATGTAAAAATAAAATACAGACACAGAATTGCTGCAGTACAGACTTTATTTGCAAAAGGACATCACTGCAAGATATACAAACAGAAAAGCACCGCAATTATAATAAAAAACAAAGTAATCTTCTGCAGTTGGCCACACGTTCTCATCCACATCACACCTGATATCTTCTCTGGCAAGGCATGAGAAGAATTCTCTTGTTGTTCCTTTTCCACACAAGATCAGCTCAAAGAGTCCTCTTTTAGAACATATGATCATGTGATTGGAAAAACCTGTTAGATCAATGTTAAAACAAAACACGTTACAAGAACAAAGCATTTAAAAACTAACATCTATAGCTGCATCACCCTAAATTCGAACTTATTATCTCTGCATGCTAGTCAGGAGCTCTCACCGCTTCACTTGAAACCTCGTTTACACAACGTGGGGTTTAATACCTCAGTTTGCTTAACTGTTTCTTTGCTAAAGCTATTCCAGACCAATATATAAAACTGACCACTAGGTGTCACTGTAGAGACGGGCTTCGAAACGTTTTGAAGCTTCGACACATTTGCTTCGAATGTTTCAGCGTTTCACGAAGCCTCACTTTGCCCACCACTAGATTTACATACATGCATACATATATACATGCATACATACATACATACATACATACATACATACATACATACATACATACATACATACATACGTACATACATACGTACATACATACATACATACAAAGACTCAGCCCTGAACTGGTGTATGTGTGGTGTATAAATAGTAAATAGTCTGAAAGATCAGCAATCACAATTTTCAGCGGTGTGTGTCTCATCAGCGGTGATCAGCAAGTGGTGTGTGTGAAATGACATGAAGGGATTTGTAGTTTGTTAATGTGATGTGTAGTTCACCAACTTTTTGTTTGTTTGTTTGTTTTCATTTAATTATTTATTTCCATCAATGTGGAAGCCATAACGATCTTTTATTTGTTTTAAAGAACGGCTAATAAATAAATAAATAAATAAATAAACAAACAAACAAATAAATAAATAAATAAATAAATAAATTGCTAATTTAATTATAAAAATAAATAAATAAATAAATAGAGTGCTAATGTAATTTAAAAATATAAAAATAAAAAAATTCTAATTTAATAAAAAATAAAATAAATAAAAATAAATAGAGTGCTAATGTAATTTACAAATAAATAAATAAAGTGCTAATTTATTTCTGAAATAATAAAATAGCTGCCAACTGTTGAACTATTTTATAAGCTATTACAAAGCTGTTATTATTATTATTAATATTATTATTATTATTATTATTATTATTATTATTATTATTATTAACAGTAATCTGCACTGTAGCAATGTTGTTTTAATTATTACTTATCTGTGTCACAGGTGTACTGGACCCCGGATCCAAGATTGTATCGGGATGCTGGACAGGTAAATGCCTTAATGAATTCACCAACTTATCCAGCACATGTTTTAAGCAGCTGATGCTCTTCCAGCTGCAATCCATCTCTGGGAAACATCCATACACACTCATTCACACACTTCTTACACTACGGACAATTTAGCTTACCCAATTCACCTGTACCACATGTCTTTGGACTGTGGGGGAAACCGGAGCACCCGGAGGAAACCCACGCAAACGCAGGGAGAACATGCAAACTCCACACAGAAATGCCAACTGACCCAGCCGAGGCTCGAACCAGCGGCATTCTTGCTGTGAGGTGACAGCACTACCTACTGTGCCACTGCGTCGCCATACATCAATATAACATAATGTTTGTGACACTGTACAACAATGATTAATATTTTTACATTACTGTGAGGGTTGGGAAAGAAACAGGCGTTAATAAAATACAATATAATGGACAATTTAATAAATAACAAATAATTACTGTTATAATAAATACTGTTTTTACATTACTGTGGGGGTTGGGTTTAGGGTTGAGGAAGGGATAGGCATCAATAAAATACAATATAATGAGCAATTTAATAAATACCATAAATATTTATTGTTATAATTACTGTTGTTACATTACTGTGAGGGTTGGGTTTAGGGTTGGAATAGGGGTAAATGTTAATAAAAAATAGAATTAATGGGTAATAATTATCATTAACCTCCAGCTACAGCTGTATCCCTTCTAGCAACAACTGATAAATACACAAAGAATGATAGGTGGAACAGGTATTAAGGAAGGCTGACACAATAAAAAAACAAGAAGATAAATTGCATCATAAAGAATAGGACAGTCAGCAAAACAATCTTAGACTGTTTGCTGGGTGCTAGAATAATACTCATAAATTGCCAAAAAACAAACAAACATACATTTATTTTCCCCCAGCAGTTTTACTATGTTGCAGTTTCTCAGTTTTAAACGACTGCATTTTCCTCCAGGACTCCTCTGATTGCAGCTGGGGTGATTGGTGGAATGTTCGTGGTCGTAATTGTGGCTCTTGGATTTGCCATCTTTTTCCGCCGAAAGAGCATAAAGAAGAAGAGAGCTTTACGTCGTTTCCTAGAAACAGAGGTGAGTGATCAAATCCCACAATGTTTAAGAAGGTTTCGAATAATTTAAATGCGATACATACGTTTTATTGACCACATTTGGTCTCAGGAGACCCGCAGTCTGGACGAGAAAGAAAAGCAGACAGAAAACCTGGCCAGTGCCATTGGTGTGATGGTGCAATGAAGGGTCTGTCAGGTCTATAGCCAGTCTCAATTTTCCATTTGAAAGTGCCTCTCTCACTTCAATAGCGGGAAACCTCAAATGGAATAATGGGGATCATTTTCGGACCCTTAAATGCAAACTTATAAAAATACTTCAAAATGTTGTGGAGCCACTGTGGATGCTTTTTATATAAAGTTTAAGTCAATATTATGGAAGTTACAGTTGGACGAGTGTATTGCACTAAACTGATCTGCTGTTTTAGTATCTACTTCTTGCAAATAAATGCAGCATTGCAGGTTCGTTAATACAGAAGCCCTGAGCCGCATGGTGAAAATAAAAAAAAAGAAAACTTGGCGGTTAGGAAAAAAAACTTATAACGATATAATATCTCATCATTTCGATTATTATTATTATTAGTAGTAGTAGTAGTAGTAGTAGTAGTAGTAGTATTAGTATTATTATTAGTACTTTTGTTAATATTATTATTATTATTATTATTGTTGTTGTTGTTATTATTATTATTATTGTTATTATTTTTATTATTGTTGTTGTTGTTTTTGTTGTTGTCGTCATTATTATTATTATTGTTGTTGTTGTTGTTGTTATTATTATTATTTTATTATTACTGTTGTTGTCATTATTATTATTATTATTATTAATATTGTTATTTTTATTATTATTATTATTATTACTGTTGTTATTATTATTATTATTTATTATTATTAGTAGTAGTAGTAGTAGTATTACTGTTGTTATTATTATTATTGTTGTTGTTGTTGTTGTTGTTGTTATTATTATTAATATTATTATTATTATTGTTATTGTTGTTATTATTATTATTTTATTATTATTGTTGTTGTTGTTGTCATTATTATTATTATTATTATTATTGTTATTATTATTATTATTATTATTATTATTATTGTTGTTGTTGTTGTTGTTGTTTTTGTTTTGTTATTATTATTATTATTATTATTGTTGTTGTTGTTGTTGTTGTTTTTGTTTTGTTATTATTATTATTATTATTATTGTTGTTGTTGTTGTTGTTTATATTATTAACAATAATAATAATATTATTATTATTATTATTGTTATTATTATTATTATTATTATTATTATTATTATTATTATTATTGTTATTATTATTATTATTATAACAACTTAATAATCATAACCGTAGGCAAAGTACTATACCATCTGGATTTTTTTTTTTTTGTCATCTACTGGACATTTAAAGTACTGCACTATATATTCAGGTTACTTTCAGTTTATCTGTGTGCGGTCGCACATGCAAGTTATTTAAATTTTCCAAATATGCATATTAAGATTTGTATAAAAAATGTGTATTAGTAAAATTGTACTGCTGGCTGAACTGAACATATTAAAGTAAATGTGAATATGTATACACACTTTTCCCCTCTTTGTTATAGTAGTTTTACAAGAACAATTGCCAGAAGAACAATTACAAGTAAAGTCAACAAAGTTACCCAAACTGTTTTCTGCTGTCTTACACTATCTGTTAAACTTTTGCTTAAGCAACAATTGATTGAGACATAATAATTATTATTAGTATGCCCATTGTTATTAAATTGTAGTATTTTCATAGCAATTTAAACTACCCCTTCAATATGTACAATAAGAAACAAAAAGAAGGAGCTTTGATACTCTGGGGAAGAACGTCTAAGTGCATCAATTACATCAGGTTTCCACTTTTTTCTCATGCTTAAATGTTAAAACAGCCTTCCTATGAATTGTCAGTCTCTGATATGGCCCCCTGCCAATCTGAGTTTGAGACCCCTGCCTTAAAATAAAGTGTGACCAAATATACTTAAAAATATCAGCATTAATAAAAGAAATCTATTCTGAAATGAGGTCTGCAGTCAGGATATTTTATTTCAATGCTGGTTTCTCAAAGTTTAGGGAGGGTTTATGATAAATAGAGGGGGCAAAAATCTTCACATTAATCATTAGAAAAAAAATATTTCCAAATTGTGACAATTCTGATGTTTAAATTTGGAAATGGGAGTGAAAGTCGCAGTGGACTGCCTTAAGAATCTCTCACCCATATAAAAGTTGAAGTAGAAGTCTGAGGAAAATGAGCAGTCTGAACCCAAAGCATACGTGCAATATATGGATGCAGTATCTCACACAGATAATGAGGTGCAGACTATAAAGAACCTTGAGGGTTGAGCAGTACAGTATTTTGAACTGAATACATGATGGGCAAGCTCTGCAGAGTGATGAAAACTGCAGAATGTAGAACAGCAGATAAAGCATCTAAGTTTTGGTTTCTTCTGCAGTGTTTGGCTTTCCTTTCCAGCATTTCTTTTTTTAAAAGGATACCATAGTATTTTATCTTTTTCACAAAACTTTGTTGTGAAAATATATGATACTATGTATTCAAAAAGAAGTGTTTGTTCAAGAAAATGAATTAAGCAATTAATTTTAGAAAGTGTTCTGTTGCCATACTAGGATAAAAGAAATATATTTGTCAAGGACTACATATGAAGCAATAGGACTATGATCAAAACAGACATCCAGTAGATTAGACAATCATGCACCTCTTTGTGGAGCTGACATTAGAGCTTGAGATTCTGTACTCCTTCAGAACATACATAAACGCATGTATAATAGCATCCTATGGTGTAGTCAACCCTCCTGTTGTTCTAGAATTCTGTATACACCGTTCGCTCTCTGGGTAAAAAAAAAATTACCTGCATTTACTTATAAAATAAAATAAATAATAACTTATAAAATAAAGCAGCTAAACTTATTTTCAATCTTCAAATGTATTTTGCATGAATAAACAGCCTCATCTTCCTTACAAACTCTGTGAATGTCTAGGTTTTCTCTCTTCAATCTGGAGTTTTTCATCAATGTTTATTCAGAGGGCAACACCCATTTTAAGTAAGGTAAAGAAAGGGTATATTTTCTAAAAATAAAAGTACCTACATACAGTGCATACGGAAAGTATTCATAGCGCTTCACATTTTCCACAATTGTTTATGTTACAGCCTTTTAAACTGGATTAAATTCAATTCTTTTCTCAAAATTCTACACACAATACCCCATAATGACAATGTGAAAAAAGAGTTTTTGAAATTGTTGCAAATTTATTAAAAAATAAAAAACCTGAAAAATCAAATGTACATCAGTATTCACAGCCTTTGCTGTGAAGCTCTAAATTGAGCTCAGGTACATTCTGTTTCCACTGATCATTCTTGAGATGTTTCAGCAGCTTAATTGGAGTTCACCTGTGGTAAATTCAGTTGATTGGACATGATTTGAAAAGGCATACACCTGTCTATATAAGGTCCCAGGGTTGACAGTGCATGTCAAAGCACAAACCAAGCATGAAGACAAAGGAATTGTCTGTAGACCTCCGAGACAGGATTTTCTCGAGGCACAAGGCTGGGGAAGGTTACAGAAACATTTCTGCTGCTCTGAAAGTTCCAATGAGCACAGTGGCCTCCATCATCCATAAGTGGAAGATGTTTGGAACCACCAGGACTCTTCCTAGAGCTGGCCCGCCATCTAAACTGAGTGATCGGGGGAGAAGGGCCTTAGTCAGGAAGGTGATCAATAACCCGATGGTCACTTTGTCTGAGCTCCAGCATTCTTCTGTGGAGAGAAGAGAACCTTACAGAAGGACCATCTGTGCAGCAATCCACCAATCAGGCCTGTATGGTAGAGTGGCCAGACGGAAGCCACTCCTCGCCTGGAATTTGCCAAAAGACATCTGAAGGACTCTCAGACCATAAGAAACAATTCTCTGGTCTGATGAGACTAAAATTAAACTCTTTGGAGTGAATGCCAGGTGTTACGTTTGGAGAAAACCACAGGCACCGCTCATCTCCAGGCTAATACCATCCCTACAGTGAAGCATGGTGGTGGCAGCATCATGCTGTGGGGATGTTTTTCAGCAGCAGGAACTGGAAGACTAGTCAGGATAGAGGGAAAGATGAATGCAGCAATGTACAGAGGCGTCCTGAATGAAAACCTGCTTCAGAGTGCTCTTGACCTCAGACCAGGCGACGGTTCATCTTCCAGCAGGACAATGACCCAAAGCACACCACCAAAATATCAATGGAGTGGCTTCACAACAACTCTGTGAATGTCCTTGAGTGGCCCAGACAGAGCCCAGACCTAAATCCTATTGAACATCTCTAGAAAGATCTGAAAATGGCTGTACACCGTCGCTTCCCATCCAACCTGATAGAGCTTGAGAAGAACTGCAAAGAGGAATGGGCAAATATTCCCAAAGACAGGTGTGCCAAGCTTGTGGCATCATATTCAAAAAAATGTGAGGCTGTATTTGCTGTCAAAGGTGCATCAACAAAGTATTGCTCAAAAATACTTCTGTACATGTGATTTTTCAGGTTTTTCTATTTTTAATTAATTTGCAACAATTTCAAAAACTCTTTTTTCACATTGTCATTATGGGGTATTGTGTGTCAAATTTTGAGAAAAGAAATGAATTTAACCCATTTTGGAATAGTAACATAAAAAATGTGGAAAAAGTGAAGCGCTATGAATACTTTCCGGATGCACTGTAAGTTTAAAAACCTTTTAGCAAGACAGTATGTGTATGTGTTTGGAGGTGTGTTGAGGTGTGCATGTGTGTGCCAGTAGCTTGTGTGGTGTAAAAATGGTGTAATAGTTGTCTGGTCAAAATTGACCCAAAGGACAACTGTTGTATCATAAATGTGCACAGCATTCATCAAAATAGAAAATGATTTTTTTTTAATTAAAATTTTGGGTAAAATTTTCAAATTTCAAGGTAAAAAAAACATTGTTTGGTTTATTTTTGTCTGGTGTTGACGGTCATTTTTGACAGCTGAAAAAAAACTGTCAATGGCAAGTAAGTGGTATGTCATACACAAAATCTTGTCATAATGGTTTAAGGTTGTGGTATTAAAATCACAACTGAGATGTAAAAATGTTTTAGGAACTTTCTGAAGTTGAATTGATTGAAATTATAAGTACCTGGTAGTCATGAACCTCCTGATAAGTTTAACGATCAGTCTAGAAATGGTACATTAAGTCAAATAATGTAATTAAAAGAATTTAAGAAGTTACATGTTGCAATTCGGAACCATGTCTATAACATAAGGAACATATTTATACTTATTTAAATATAACTTATCTTTAAAATCAGATGGAACATATAAGGTTAAACTCAAGTAGGTGTTGTAGTTACAGTGTATATGCATCTGTGATCATGTAGAGTGACTTTGGTTTTGATTTTGTGTCTTGAGCAGTTGGTGGAGCCTTTAACACCCAGTGGCACGGCTCCCAACCAAGCACAGCTACGCATACTGAAGGAAACTGAGCTCAAGAGGGTCAAGATATTGGGAACCGGAGCCTTTGGCACTGTTTACAAGGTACTGCATTCAATTTTATTGTCTGTTTGTGTAATTGAGTTGTATTTGCTTCTTCAACAATATATATACATGTTTAATATTATTATTATTATTATTATTTTGCTTGCAATTGACTTCTTCTGCAATCTTCTTTATAAGGGAATCTGGGTTCCAGAAGGGGAAACAGTGAAGATTCCTGTGGCCATAAAGATACTCAATGAAAGCACGGGACCTAAAGCCAATGTTGAGTTTATGGATGTGAGTAATTTACAATTAAACTATACTTTACAAAATAAGAATGAAAGCACAGAAGGGTGAATGAATTTACTGGAAATGTCCTGCAGTGCAAATCAATGAGTTGTGTTTATTTTATTGAAAGTGCTGTAAATTTATAAATGTGATTTATTGTAAAATGTAATTTAGTCCTGTTGTTGTAAAGCTGAATTTTTTATTCAACGACTACTTCAATGTCACATAATCCTTAAGATTTTTTTTTACTTGCTGATTTTGCATTATTTGGTAACACTTTGTTGTATTTACTTACATTAACTAAGTATGAATAATCTTGTAAAGCATTTATTAATCATAGTTCAGGGTTAACTAATGCATTATTAAAATCCAAAGTTGTTAACATTAGTTAATGCATCGTGAGTTAACAGGAACCAACATGAACAATCGTTATTTAACTAAATAACATTAACTAAGTTTAGAGGTGGAGTATATTAGTTTGACACCCAGTGGTTGAACTAGGTATTGCACTCCTGAATTAAAACAAACGCACAACCAGGTTTCCAGAGGACAGGACAGGTGCGAGTGATTTAAACCGTGTTCTAAATAAAAGCAACGGCACCCGATAGAAGGAATATTTTCCATATTAAAAGGAGTTTTTGTCTAAACCAACACCTCGAATTGATATATTAGAAACGGCTTTTATTTCTCACGGGTGAACAACAGAAACCTATGACAATGATCACCGCTTTATTTAGTGCTAAATGCTAACAATGTGAGTTTGAATGCCATTTTACATGACATTTATTGCCATATACTGAAAGCAGCAGCAGATAGTTCACCTCAGATCATGAAAATAAAATAAACCGTCTGAAATTGAACTTTAGAACTATAGCCTATGAGTAGGGCCAGACGGAATCTGCGGACGTTTTTTGCAATTTCTGCGGAGAATTTTGGTAAAAATTTGCGGATTTCTGCTGAATTATTTTGGGAGTCTCATAACTAAAACCTTAATATGTGAAATATGTGTAATTTAAAAACTAAATAAATTCAGATTTACACACATGTACTCAAGTAAATAAACAGAATTAATAATGGGCTAAGGCCTACCTATGAGTGATTCAGCATCTACATTTAATAATGTTAAAGAATTAGATCATAAACCCTACCATTTCACGAGTGAGTGCATATTCTGTGCTTCTGAATGGCTGGATTTAAAATTCTATAGGGTATTTGTCGAACGTCACGTGACCAAACCGGATCCCTGGGTAGAACACTTCCGCTCATCGCTATTTCATATGCGCCAGCAGTTTGTTATTGAAAGTAGTAAGTAGTGTTTTATATGTTATATAATAGGATATATGCGCAACTTTCACGTTCCAATCAACCTGGGCAGAACACTTCCAGTTTTTCCCTCTCCGCTAATTTGGAGTTGTTTTATACAAGAAGCCTCCAGGAACTACCAAAGTTAAGCATCACAGATGTCCACCGAATATGCTCGTTATCATCTAAATGTCCAGCCACCAAATTGGCCAAAGGATTTAAATTGTATGCTTCACCATACATAATGAAATATGAAGGTAATTAAGCTAGCGGAATGGAAATGCTGTACAATGTCACTAACTAGCTTACGCTATAAAGTTATCTGGTCTGCCGTATGGATCTACATATTCACATTAACACTTTGTGAATTTTTGCACCAGTATCAAATAAAGACAGGTTGACTGGTGATGTCAGCATTGGGGCAGCCTATCACAGGTCTATGAAGAAGTCTGAGACACCATAAATATATATATATATATATATATATATATATATATATATATATATATATATATATATATATATATATATATATATATATATATATATATATATATATGTTTATTTATATATATTTATAATTTGGTGGCTGGACATTTAGATGATAACGAGCATATTCGGTGGACATCTGTGATGCTTAACTTTGGTAGTTCCTGGAGGCTTCTTGTATAAAACAACTCTAAATTAGCGGAGAGGGAAAAACTGGAAGTGTTCTGCCCAGGTTGATTGGAACGCAAAAGTTGCGCATATATCCTATTATATAACATATAAAACACTACTTACTACATACTACTTTCAATAACAAACTGCTGGCGCATATGAAATAGCGATGAGCGGAAGTGTTCTACCCAGGGATCCGGTTTGGTCACGTGACGTTCGACATATACCCCATTGTGTTTCATCTGGTGCAAACAGCCAAATTGCTCATCACTGCGTGTCTCGTCATGAAGCGTGTTGTTAGGACACAGGGTTACAATGTAACCTGCTCACCTAATGTTTATCATTCATTCATTTTCTTTTCGGCTTAGTCCCTTTATTAATCCGGGGTCGCCACAGCGGAATGAACCACCAACTTATCCAGCACGTTTTTACGCAGCGGATGCCCTTCCAGCCGCAACCCATCTCTGGGAAACATCCACACACACACTCATTTACACTCATACACTATGGACAATTTAGCCTACCCAATTCACCTGTACCGCATGTTTTTTGACAGCAGGAATATTTTTCAAACTGTAAAGTGTCCTCTTGTCGCTGAATGTGGGCAGAGTAATAAAGAAGAGTGTACAAATTCTGTTATTGCAGAATATCACACAGCTATCAGCCAATCAAATTCAAGAACCAGACAGAACTGTGGTATAAATATATATATATATTCAAGTCCTGATCGGGAGATAATGTCCGATTCCGATCAAGTCTAAAACCGTGTGATCGGGCGCGATTTCTGATCACATGATCGGATCTGGACATCCCTAACAACTTTGATGCATTCAAATGCATTAACATCCCATTAATTGGCTATCAAATAAAAATGATTTTTAAGTCAAATGCTTGCAAACTTTACCATTTATGAAACATAAACTATGCTTTCATTGATTGTTCATATATATAATATGCAGTAAGTTCACTGTGTATGTTTATTTTAAAGCTGTTGTGGAAAAAGAAACTAATAAAGAGTAACTCTAGCTTAAGCAATTGTTCTCCCCATCACCATGTTTAAGGTTTTTGGATCTCCCAATTCAGAAGCTCAGCAAAATCAGCATCCCAGCTGTAAATATGACTTCAGAGCAATTTAAGTCTTATTTTCAACAAGGAAATGTTTCCTAAAATTCCGTTATAACGTAAAGGCAGCATTAAATCATTTAGGATAGTTTTCAGGTTAACTGCACCTGATTACAATCAGCTCCGCTTGTTCACTACCTAATTAGCGCTGTCCTTGAGAGATTGCATTTGTCATTATGCAAATGAGCTTGTTACACTACCATCAACATTAAGGAGAGTTGCTTTCACACTATAGTAAATCTGTATAGTAACCTGTCCTGTATAAAGTGTTTGCAGTTACTTGAAGATTTGGTCGGTTGCATGTACAGTATGCACAGCCCTTCTGCCAATACTCAGATTAGGGATGGGCGATATGGCCTAAAATCCATATTGCGATATACATTGCAGCCTCTTTCGATAACGATATATATTGCGATATATAAATTATAATAGAACCATTTCAGAACAGGTTACATAGACCCTTAGGAAAGCCAAACTGCTATTTTTTTAAGAAATAAAGAAACTTTGCATGTCATTTTGAGAACATTTATTGTGCAAAAGCAAAACTGTAATTAAACAACACAATGTTGCAGATAAATAAACTAAATGTAGTGCCTTTCAGAAAGAAAGACTTTTCTTTTAAGTCCTTGGTTCCTAAATGCCAAGTTGCAGAAAACAAATAAACTGGTGTCTTTTTAGTTAAGGAACTTACACTGTACTGAAATTACTTCCAGTATTAAATTAGTCAAATAAAATTGTGTATTGCAGATACTTTAAATAAAAACATATTTCTAACCTGCAGCCTAAGGTAACGCATTTGATTTTAAACATTTTGTTCTCCTAATGAAATTAGAACTGGTGTCTTGATCTGCTCTTTCTCTCTCCCTCTCTCTCTGTCTGCTGAGAGATTGAGATGCACCAAACAAAGTTTGCTTATAAAGTAATGCAAAAATGAATACAATTAATATCGAAAGCGAAAGCAGATTCTTGGACATGTCCGGGGAAAATGTATTGTCACCCCAAATAATGAGCTGGATCAGTCTATTTAGTCTTCGCGCTCTTCTCAAAGCTGCTATAAAGTCAGGACAACAGTTCTGTATCCAGCGCGTCTCTGTGGGTCTGCATGCAGAGCATGTGAGTCTGTGGCAGAGTGTTCTCAGTTTCTCGCGAACACAGAACCGGGCCGCCCCAATAATATATCGGCCGCCCAGGTAAAATCTGTGTGGGAAGCGCTGTGTGGGAATCTGTGTGACAAGCCTCGATATGCCATGCATGAGGCTCGCAAGTTGTGCGACACGTCGCCATTCGGTGCCATGCGTTGCTTAGTGCTGTTGAGAGCTCAGCATGTGCTACAGTCACAATAGATTTCCAACGTAATACACCATACGTTAGTGTGAAGAGCATGTTGTTTTACCGTGGCCGAGTGAATTAAGCTATCAATCGAGCTTATTATTTTTTGTCGCAAATGCGAGCGAAACGGTCGCACTGTTTATTCAAGATGATGCGTCGCAGCCGGCTGCAGCTCGTTGCTCTTAATTTCGCGGGTAGATTGCGTCATCAAACATGCATTATCGCGATAGTGCAATAGAATTAGAATCTCTATCGTAGGCCAATTTTGTATCGTTTATATCGCATATCGTTTATATCGCCCATTACTAACTCAGATGTTAACAACATCATTAATTGCACGGTTTATGTACTACTGAATACATCGTTCTGCCTATTTATGCTGTCTAAACCACAGGAAATCAAATTTGTGGAAATCAAATAATTAGAAAATATATTGTAAAGGATCTTGAGGGTTGATAAAAACAGCACATTTCCAGTGTTTCTGTTTGTGTCCCTCAGGAGGCGCTGATCATGGCCAGTATAGAGCATCCTCATCTGGTGCGTCTTTTAGGGGTCTGCTTGAGTCCCACTATTCAGCTGGTGACTCAGCTCATGCCCCACGGCTGCCTGTTGGACTACGTTCATGAACACCAGGACAACATCGGCTCACAGCTGCTGCTCAACTGGTGTGTGCAGATCGCAAAGGTAAGAGTGTCTATATACAGCTGTGTGTTAGTTTTGAATGCTCCTAAAAGACTTTTGTCACTGTTTTGGAGCTTTTGCTAACCTTAAAATAACCTTAAGAATAAAATATTGATACTAACACCAAAAAATTGTTTTGTTCTTATGCTGAACATACACATATGTGAGCTGCTGAATCACTATACAGTCAGTTGCTTTGGCTCAGTCGGGTCTCACATCAAGAACTCGAAGGAAGATGCTCCGGTGTTTTGTGTCAGATGAGTGAAACGGCCCCCAACCGTGTTTAAAGAGAAAATCTTTCTTCAGCTCTAGGATTGAAACATTATGTAATGGGCTGCTGTATGAAAGAGTTCAGGGGAAAAAAATTGCTCGGTTACACAGTAGGTTTTCCACAGCATGAAATATTTATTCATTGTTATTTTATTCAACCTGCTGAGCTTTAATGCACCAAATAGTCCAGTTCGTGTCAGTTGTCAATCCAGTTTCTGTGTCTCTGTAGTCTAATACATCTCAGTAAAGACAATTATAATGTTTTTTTTTTTTTTTTACAATTATATTTCAAAATTTAAATCCAATTTAAGGCTGCACTGTGGTAGCACATTCGACTCACAGCAAGAAGATCGCTGGTTCGAGCCTCGACTGGGTCAGTTGGCGTTTCTGTGTGGAGTTTGCATGTTCTCCCTGTGTTCGCGTGGGTTTCCTCCGTGTGCTCCGGGTTCCCCCACAAGTCCAAAGACATGTGGTACAGGTGAACTGGGTAGGCTAAATTGTCCATAGTGAATGAGTGTGTATGGATGTTTCCCAGTGATGGGTTGCAGCTGGAAGGGCATCCGCTGTGTAAAAGATATTCAATTCAATTCACCTTTATTTCTACTGTATAGCGCTTTTGCAATGTAGATTGTGTCAAAGCAGCTTCACATAGAAGATTATAGTAAATTGAAACGGTGTCAGTCCAGTTTTCAGTGTTTAAGTTCAGTTCAGTTTAGCTCAGTTCAGTGTGGGTTAATAATCACTACCGAGAGTCCAAACACTGAAGAGCAATTCAATCGATGCGCAGCTCTACAGATCCCGAACCATGCAAGCCATCGGCAACAGCGGCGAGGAAAAAACTTCACCAATTGGCGAAAGTGAAGAATTAAAAAACCTCAAGAGAAACCAGGCTCAGTTGGGCACGACCATTTCTTCTATGGCCAAACGTCTTGTGCAGAGCTGCAGTCTAGGCTAGACTCGTCTGTCCCTGGAGTCCCACAGGAATCAGATGCATGCTCTGTATTGTGCTGCAGTTCCTACACTCTCAGAAATAAAGGTATGCGAGCTGTCACTGGGTTGGTGCCTTTTCAAAAGTGTTTTAGTATGCCCCAAATTTTAGTATGTAAAATGTTTCAGCATACCAAAAAGGTTTTAGTATGGTTTGTGTTTATGCAAGTGAGACAAGTGTGGTGCTAATCGACAAAAGAAGGCACCAATAATGGTCCATACACCATACTAATCAAGCAATACAACTGTTTATTGCTGGTACACACAGCTGATATCAATTATCACAATAATATTCAATAATCATGAATCAAACTCATGAACATCATTAATCAAAATACAACAAAATTGCATAAAAGGCTTATAATGCGAAATAAAGATGAGATTACATGAATAAAAGACAGATAATGAAACCCAAAGCTATTTGATATAAGTATATACAACCTCAGAGACGTGCCATCATTTCCCTCTTCAAAGACTGGGGAGCCCGTTGCAGTCACATTGGAAAACCAACACGTGTGTCCGAGAAGTCCGGGCGATGTGCACTTATCCCACGGCTGAGCTTCCAATGTTTCAGCCAGAAACCCTCACCTTTATAGTCAAAATTTGGGTGCTGGCCAAGGGTTGGCCTATTAGGTAAGAGAGAAGTGTGAGTTGATCAGGCCCACCTTCTCTCTCAGCTAGGTGCACATTATTTCTGACTGCAAAGCACAAATTTGAGGTTTGTAGTGTCAGCATGATTATCTAGAGTCAATATTCTACCTCCTGAAATTTGGGAAAAGTTAACCTTAAGGTCAAGAGACCGTTCTCTGGTTATTTGCTCACACTTGAGGGTCAATATTTTACCTCCTGATATATGGAGAAAGGTGTAAAGTTAACCTTAAGGTCATGAGACCCTTCTTTGTTCATTTGGTTGTTTGTTGACCGCAACAGGAAAAAATCTAAAAAATAATCAATTTCTTACAAAAAGGTACACATTTGTACCTAAAAGTTCCATATTAATATCTCAAGGGTACATACTAGTGCGTTAAAAGTACAAAAATGTTCCTCTTAAAATGTTTAGGTACTAATATATACTTTTGAGGTACCAATATGGACCCTTTAAATACAAATGTGTACCTTTTGAAAAGGTAGCACCCCAGTGACAGCTCGCGTACCTTTATTTTTGAGAGTGTAGAGAAACGGATTATTAAATAAGAAAACAGTGGGTGTGGCTTGTTTTTTTTCTACTGCAAGCTGATTGCATGTAGTAAAGTGGGTATTTAATTGAGAAAGATCCGGAAATGGGTTTTAGAAGAGTTATTACAACCTAACAGACACCTCCTCCTCACTATTTCTGTGTGTTGTCAAAACTGAAAGTTGGAGGGGCGTGGTTAAGCATGTTAGCCACGCCCAATACCTCAGACAGACCTAATCTGAGAATTTAACTGAAAACAAACATTTTCAGATTTCAATTTTAGATTACAAACACAAACAATTCCCCTTAAAGACATGCACAGATGAGTTGTTCACCACAAAACTGGCAATGTGAGCTAACAAAATCATATGGCTAGTTTTGATTTCATTTGCACTTTAACCATAAAGACTCCACTATATCGCCATCATCATGCTGGACAGAGAAAATCCACGTTCCCTCATTCCACAGCCACAGTCACTTCACAGTTTGAGATTGTTTACCAGCATGTCTTCTCTTAGAAGAGCTAGCGAATTTAAGGTTGAATCTGTGTTTGATTTCTCACCTGCTGTGGTCCTCGGGATATTAATCCCTTCAATCGGCCATTAGAGAAGCCCACTGTGTTCACCCAGTGACCTGTGATTCTTGCCCTGCTCCGTTTGGATCTTGCCATTGTGTCCTTCTAATGCGCAGAACCAGCGTGTAGAGCAAGGGTATGGACTCCTCCTCCTGCTGCGCTCTTGGAGAAACTAGACACTTCTTTTATTGTGAGTGAATTTTCAGACCTGTTGCTTTCTCACGCCTAAAACTGAAGAACATGACAGCCGAGGTGAGGAGAGAGTTAGATGCCAGTGAGAGCGAAGACTGATTTTTTTGACTCCTGCAACGTTGCAAGATTTTTTGAGTTTGATAGCAGTTTGATTTCACCTGCGTCTGAACGATTCATTTCTCTTCTAGAGAGCATATGGGTTTAAAGTCATGTTTCATTGCTTATTTGCTTCATATCTTTTGTCTGGGGCTTACTTGACATGGCAAAGAAGAGTTCCTAGTAACTTTGAGAGACTATTTTATTTTATTAAGATTTTAAATTACATTGTTATATTTTTTTTTTAGTTTAGTTATATTTGTTATATTTATAAATTAAATATACAGTTAAAGTTAGAATTATTAGCCCTTCTCATTAAACTAATCTCTAATAACTGATTTATTTTATTTTTGCCATGATGACAGCACATAATATTTTACTAGATGTTTTTCAAGATGCTAGTATACAGCTTAAAGTGCAATTTAAAGGCTTAACTAGGTTAATTAGGATAACTAAGAACGTTAGGATAATTAGGCAAGTTATTGTATAACGATGGTTTGTTCTGTAGACAGTCGAAAAAATACCGCTTAAAGGCGTACCTGCCAACATTGGTCTCTAAAAATCAAGATGGTGAGCAGAGCAACCAGAAGGGGTGCCTGGTCTGTCGGCGATCCGGGGGTGTTACGCCCCATTTACAAGGGCCGTCAGCTTCAACGCACTGCATTGTGGATCCGTCTGTGCCGCTTCAGTGTCGTTGATCGCTGCAGAAGTTGTGACTTTCCCAACTTTTCAAGTGCCGACGGAAGCGCCAGCCAATCAGATCGCTGTATGCAAATACACCAGTTCAGACAGTAGCCGATTGCTGACTAATTTCATTGGCTGACGCTGCTATGACGATCGCGTCAGCCCCAACTTCAGACACGCCCTCTGTCAAGTGTTGACGCTGAAGCCCCATGTGAATGGGGTGTTGCAGATTGTACCAATCACCTGAGGACTGGGGGAAGGGGTTGAAATTCCGGGAGTTTTCTGGGACAAACAGGGAGGTGGGTCTGAAATACGGGAGACTCCCGGGAAAAACGGGAGTGTTGGCAGGTATGGCTTAAAGGGGCTAATAATATTGACCTTTTTTTTAATTGCTTTTATTCTAGCCGAAATAAAACAAGTAAGACTTTCACCGGAGGAAAAAAATATTATAGGGAATACTGTGAAAAATTCCTTGCTCTGTTAAACATAATTTGGGTAATATTTGATAAAGAAATTCACAGGAGGGCTAATAATTTTGACTTCAGCTGTTTATAGTTAGCGAAGTTAGCTTCTGGTCCTTCAAATGTTCATACTTGCAGTATATAACTAAAAAGTTAGGAGTAAACTCTACGATTATTGAATGGTAGCACTCCTTTTTAACAAACCGAACTCAGGCAGTCAAAGTAAATAATAGTTTGTCTCAAGTTAAATATAGTAGTTCTGGTGTCCCTCAGGGTTTTGTGAGCTTATCACTTCTGTTTACTTTGTGTGGTTTATTTATAAACTAATTTCGAGAGGATCACGGGCTTATGGTCAACACGGCTGGCACCTTATCAGCTCTGTAATCTGCCCTATTAGATGATTACGGACACACTATAAATAACCAGAGATTTCCCTCCAGTTATCTTCGTCTCGGAGTTCCCCCCTCCTTCCACCCCTACTTCCACCCTTTCCTATAGGGCGACACGGCGGCCCAGTGACTAGCACTGTTGCCTCACAGCAAGAACGCCACCAGTTCAACCTCCCATTGAGCCGGTTGGCGTTTCTGTGCGGAGTTTTCATGTACTCCCCGTGTTCGCGTGGGTTTCCCCCGGGTTCCCCGGTTTCCTCCCACCGTCCAAAAACATACACCATAGCCAATCGACTAAACCAAATTATTGCCTAAGACAACCATAGTTTACACTTTTCACATGGCGATAAGCGGGGGAGTTCTCGAAACCTTCCTGAGCTCGAACTTCCCTCTTGCCCTTCTAACGGGAGGGAGCCCCGAGCTCGAGGATATACGAGCTCAGGGCTCTCTCCCAGGACAGCATGCCAATTATGCTTTATTGATCATCAGCTAAGTGTGAACTCTTGAAATATACTAATGAGTGCTCAAGCAGGCACTCACAGAATTTTATTTTTAAATACTCAGACGATACGGTAATTTTAAGTTTGCTGAAAAAACAAGATCCTGTTTCTGTCTATTTTTCTGAAATTGATTCATTTGTTGAGTGGTGTGATGATAACTTTTTAAAAATAAATACAAAAAAAAAAAAAAAAAATATTCTTTGATCCTAAGTGTGTTGTCGAGCATTTACCAGTGTTTGTACATAATCAAGAAATCACTCAGTCATACAAGTATTTGGGAATTTGCATAGACAGGTCTCTAACATGGGACACTCACGTAAACGTAAAGCTTCACCAAAGACCGTGTTTTCTATGAAGGTTATGGTGCTATGGTGTTGATAAGAAAATCATGTACTCATTTTATCAGGCTGTATTTGAGAGTGTCATCAGGTATGGTCTATCTACATGGTATGGCAATCTTTCTGTAAATCTGAAATCATTTTTTTTTTATATATTATTAGAACTGCTACGAGACTAATAGGATCTGAAACTCTTACTAGTATTCTGATACTTTACGAGCAATGCACTCTGAATGAAGCTAAAAGAATTCTGAACAATCTATCTCATGTACTCTTCCCATTTTACAATCTTTTACCTTCTAGTAGAAGATACAGAACCTTCTGCTGGAAGCTGAACAGACTTAAGAACTCGTTTATCCCAGTGTCAATCAGACTATTGAACACTGATCGATAGTGTGCTTATGCTTTTTTCCTGTATGTAATTATTTAGCATGTTTGCTTATTTTTAATTGTTGTTGTGGCAGAACTTGCTGAAGTGCTCTGTGAGTTCACAGAAATTTCCCCTCTTGAGGGACAAGAAAATATACAAACAAACAAACTTGAGTATACTTGCACATTATAGTAGTTACATTTGTCATATTAATGCATGTTGAGTGGTTTAAATGTACCTAAAGCTAAATAGATTTACATACCTCGGCTTGTTAAATCAATTATGAATTGAATTTGCCATTGCATTATTAATAAAAGTGGAGTATATTATCATTCTAACATCATATTACTCTATATAGTTAAAGTGTGTTTCTGTGGTTGAGTTCATTTGCATTTTCCAAAGCTCACTTGGCATCAAAAGCGATACCCTCCATCAGATGATGGGTGTCATTTGAATAATTCCCAGCATCCAGCATTTCTCTGCCAGAAAAACACAATGCCAAAAATTAGAAATATATTAGAAAAGAGCTATCGTAACTGCATCCATTTAGGCTATTAGCTAATCACGTTCAATTCTTACAGTTTATCTTGTCCAGCACTGTAACTGAATATATTTTTAAATATCTTTCATAGCTACACACTAAGAGGTGTATTCTTTTATTTCACGCAGTAATTAATATCAGTGTATAGCATTGACATTATCCTCTTTCATAGTTTAAGATGCTTAATGGAGTTCTCTTTCATTCATCTAAGATTTTTTTTTTGTAGGTTTCTAGATGAACACAAAGAAAGTACAAAAAATTAATTATTTTAGATACAATGAGATTATTACATTTTGAAATGATCTCATGCAACAGCAAGTTCCTGGATTTTTTCTAATGGTTACAAAACAAACAATTTTTCAATAATGTTAGGGTCTTTTTAGGTTTTAGGCTAGGTTATTTTCACAAAAGAAGTGTTATGTATTTTCTAACATTAAGAAATATGTTTTTATAACCTTTACAATTTCTGGAACTTTTTTTGTTCCACACATAGATCTTTACTTTGTTAAAAAGAATTATGAAATTACTATCTGAATTCATTTAAAGGTTTTTTGGGGATCCAAAAAAAAGTTCATCCACACTGAACAAAATGACTATAATTTTTTCAGTATTTTTTTAGTTCTTGTCAAAGTAATATTTAACTTTGGTTTAATTTTCATTCATTCATTCTTGCTGTGAGGCAACAGTGCTAATCTCTTAGCCACCGTGCAGCCCAGGGCTTGACATTAACGTTTTTGATCACTAGCCACTAGGGGTGTCAAAATTAATCGTTTCTTCGGTGCACTGCGATGCAGACGCAGACAATTCGGTATCGGTTCAGTAATAATCATAACCGGTTATTATACTGACGTCATTTATCTCACATGCGCTATGTCGCCGTAGCTTACTATTGCGAGGGAGGCGAGCCGCGATCGCGATTATTTACAACGCTCTAACTACGAAAAACACACAATGTGCACAATTTCACTGCATGTGTGTTTGCTGAACACTGTTTCACTGAAACTTACAGCAAAAGCCCCTATTTCACGGCGATTAAGAGAATGAAAGTAAACTCCATTTCTCTCTGTCTGTCTCACTGTGGCCCATGAGTGCAACTGTGAAGAGCGCCAGCGTGTAGGAGCCAATCGCAGCCCTTTCTGTTGAGCGCGTGACCAATCAAAGGGGTGTAGGAAAGAACTTGGTAGCGAGCGGGATATTTATATTTGTTTATTTGCTATAGACCATTTCAATGTGGTCGTGTCATTGGCCCATGAACATTTCCTGCTTGACTTTAAACTATTTCCTAACTGTAACAAGAGGCAATTCAATCATAACTTGACTTTAAATCAGTCGTCATAACACTATTTATCAATATGTGGACCTTTTTGGATTCTCAGAAGCAATGGAAATTAAAAATGTAAAACAGGATACGTTAGGGGCATTGTTTTTGTTTACATCCCTCGAAATGGTCTATAAATGCTCATGTTGTTTAAAGGTACAGTTTATATATCTGACTGTTTGTATTAAAGGACAAAATTGTATTACAAATAGTAAATAAATATATTTATACATTTTAATATAATAATTGTTTTGCTGTGAAGAAAATAAAAAACTGTGTATGGAAAGCATCGTCAATGCACCGTGATGCACCGAGAACTCGAATTGAATCGAATCGATGGCATGATAATCGTAACCGAACCGAACCGTGAGACCAGTGTAGGTTCACACCTCTACAAGCCACTATGGCTAGTAGTTTTCCAACATTACTAGCCACTCGCCATTTTCACTAGCCACACTTTTATTGTTGGGAAAATATACTTTATACAAATAAATATGGATGGATCGATGGATTTGCTCTTCAGTGTTTGGACTCTCAGTAGTGATTATTAACCCACACTGAACTGAGCTAAACTGAACTTAATCTCTGAAAACTGAACTGACTCTGTTTCAATTCACTATAATCTTCCATGTGAAGCTGCTTTGACACAATCTACATTGTATAAGCGCTATACAAATAAAGATGAATTGAATTGAATTGAATATGACTTTGACATGCTAAAATGACTTGATTTAGATTTACTTTTTGTGTGTCGTGTATGAGCTTGTTAAATGTGCATGAGCAAATGGGTCATGGTTTCATAGTATTACAATTAGTTTTTATTTCACATGAATTTTCAGAGCTCAAAATGAAGAATTTACCAAATTTATCTCTGACCACACCAAACATAAACAATTAATTATTTCTTACCCACACATTTTAAATGTGTCAAAACAAGCAAAATACAGCTGTATACTATACTTTTTATTTAACAAAACATATGCACAGTAATCTGTCCTGGCTAAAGGTTCCAGATCACCAGTTAACTACACATAAATGGGGAGTAATCTCCCATTAAAGCAATGTTATTGTAAAAAAATGATAAATAAACCACATTACGCAAAAGAAAGCAGGTAATAAACATACCGTGTGATAATGAAAGGATTATAATGCACACGGGTAACGTTAGACCCATACAAAAATTTGTTCTATAATGGTGAAGGCGAAAGCAACCGGTGCTGCTTACAAAAATACAAATCTGGAGCTCTTCAAAGCAGTAAGACTGAGGGTGCATGTTCATCACTTTTTGTCTAGTCTATTGGAAAGAGAACCGATCACATCAGCTGTGTTTCTAGACACAGTTGCTTCACGCAAGGAAACAGGAGCGCGCATGTTTTAAACAGTCGCATGCATCACCTCAGCTGTTAGCACGAGTGATCATCCTCTCATTCGGTATTCATCTGCTTTTTTTATTGCTCACACAATTATTTTTTTTCAGTCGTGTTGCTTCTCAATTCTAAGATCGCCTTTGCATGCAAATTGGACCATCCTTATTGTTGAACCCTGCTTTTATGAATTATTATCTGGGAAAATTATTTTTAACCAGCCGAAGTGGCTAGTGGGAGTGTCTGTCTGTCACCACTGAAATCTACCCGCATTTGGCGGGTGTTAATCTAAAGCCCTGAGCCCCTTGGTTTAAACTATACAATTTTATTTAATCAAAATCAAAAATACTTATTGTGGTCAAGAAAAAATTAAACTCACACAAAATAAACATTGTTTAATATAGAGATTTGTTTACTTTAGTACATAGTAGAAATCCATCTTTTTTAACCTTTAAAGTATCTTGCTTTGGACAAACCCAAAAAATTACTAATTTGTTACAGCTAAATTGAAAAATGACCCTCAAATGATAGTTTTGACTTGTTTGAAAATGAAAAATCTGTTTCAATTATTAATCAAAATAGGGCTGCACGATATTGGAAAAATCTGATATTGCTGTATTTTATTTTTCTGTGATAAATATTGCGATGTAAATACAGTTTCACAAGATGGCTGAGTCTGAGTGTAACAGTATTCAGGTACAGAAATTAAATAATCGCAATGCAAAAAAAATGCTTTTCTTACTTTGCTTTGTCTCATTTCTAGTCCAAATATCTAAAGTAAAAATATTAGATCAAGTAAAAAAAATATTGTTTTGTTTTAAAAATCTGCCAGTGGGGTAAGTTAAAGAATCTTGTTTTTGAATCATTTTTTTTGCCTAAATTCTGTATAAATACAGTGATTAAATACAATTCTGACGCTCCTGGTCAACCATAATCCAGACTGCAGCTCTCCCAACTGAGCCTGGTTTCTCTCGAGTTTTTTTCCCCTTCACTTTTGTCAATTGGCGAAGTTTGTTCCTCACCCCTGGCTTGCTTGGTTTAGGACTTGTGGAGCTGCACATCGTTGGATTTGCTCTTCAGTGTTTAGACTTCCAGCAGTGTCATTTATGGTGCTTTCACACCTGTAGTTCGCTTCATTTGGTCCGGACCAAGGGCAATAAATGATACATTGTAGCATTTTCTGCCGACTTTGGGTCCTTTTCACACCATACTGATTGCTTTGGTCCGAACCAATTAAAAAGAATCAAAATGCAGTCATTTGACAAAATCCACATCACTCATTGGCCAGATGTTGTTTAACATATTTCCTAAACTGCTTTTCGATTGGTCAGAATTCACGTGCGGGAAAATGCCAATGGAATTCCCGCAAATAAACAAACCGGCAGACACAAAATGTTGCTTTTTACTATGGAGGGGCGACTGCACTGGCTGATTGTATTCCTGGTCATAGTATATTATATAATTTGTATTCTTCACTTTAGACAAACTATACATTTTGGGAATGAAGTGCGGCTGTGGGTGGAAAACTATGTTTTAAGGCATTGAAAATGGCGAAGGTGCATCGTACGTCACTTCAGGAGGAGGCGTGAATTAATTTAGCTAAACTGCAACATGGTCATCTTCCGGAAATATTACCAACGATCCATCAGGTAATGTTTTCCCCCTCTCCCTCTCTTTTGGTAAAGCGCTGTCAACAAATACTTTTCCTCCACATTCCATAATGCACAGCGCATCGGCCTACGGCAGCTGGATTAGTCCAAAATGGCGCAGTACTTTTTGCGGTTGGGTCTGTTTTAGTTTGGATCATGTTCTCTCCACAAACGATCCGCTTCAGCGTTCGTTTGAAAGCGTAGCGAGACCACCTCTTCAAGGAGGTCTCGGTCCGCTTTTTTGGTCAGCTTTTGGTGCGCACTCGAGTACGATTGCTACATTCACACCTGCCCAAACGAACTGCACCAAGAGGGAAAACGAACTCTAGTGCAATACAACCAAACTAAATAAAGCAGGTGTGAAAGCACCATTAAACCACACTGAACTGAACTAAACTGAACTTCAACTCTGAAGACTGGACTGACACAGTTTCAACTTACTAGAACTTCTATGTTAAGTTGCTTGGACACTATCTACATTGTAAAAGCGCTATAGAAATAAACATGAATTGAACTTAACATTGCATATATGTGCGATGTGACTATTGCAGATGCGCACATTGCGATATCTATGCTGAAACAATATATTGTGCAGCCCTAAATACAAATGTTTATTGTTGAGTGTGAGTGTAGAGTCCAAATTTTATAATGTTTTCTAGCTGAGCAAACTCAATAACTTGTGGTTCATTACCTATCCTAACCTTATTTTAATTATTTTTTTTTTTTTTATCCTCACACAATTTTTTATAAATGGTTTAAGAAGCTTAAGCTTGTCTTTTAATTCTCCTTTTAATGCATGCACTCCTAAATACAGGCATTCAACTTTTCTCCATTCAAACAATCGCTAAATTCAAGCTGAATAAGGGCTTTCATTGAATCTCCTGATCACTCTGGAAAAGCTTCAGAAACCCTCCAATTACTGCAAGGTATCCGCTGCACTAATAGATGTATGGAGTTTGGATTTAGAGGATTGGAAGTCTGATTGGATCATTCATTTCAAGATGGTGGACTGTGAAAAGAGCTGAGGTGTCCTTATCTCAGATTAGAGTGAACTGGGCTAATTCAAGCCGCCTGCCGCTGATGGGACTCTGTGCTCATGAATGATTTAGTAATGTTTGCTTTTGAAGATGTGGGCAAAAGGAGAAATCTTGATTCCAGCGCTGAAATAATACTAATATTTTTATGCGGATGTGTTTTTTCCATTCAGTCATCTGATTTCAGTCTCATAGGATTGCTCGGGATTTAGTCAAGTGTGCTTTAGCCGGCTATAAATAGTTTTATGCAAACATCTCTCTCACAGTCTTTCATAACAGATCAGCGTTAAGGTCCATTTTCATGATTTTCTCTGATGTGATTTTGAGCAAGACATGTCGAATTCGATCTCGAAACAGAATCCGAAATGTTATATTAGCACGCACTGTCATTTAATTTGGGAAAATACATTAAATTTACACTAACATTTGAGGTCTTTTCAGAGGTTTTCATCGTAGAAATGAATACATACTGTAAGTGTATCCCAATGAATACGTTCCTCTGTCTCTATGGAGAGAGATGTTGTTATGGCTCAAAAGTTGTTGATCCTATCCTGTATGGGGATGAATCTTAAGTATCGCTTTGATAAATATTACAACCTCTGTGTAAAGAAACCATGCGGAGAAAAGAATCCAATAGCAAGTACTTTTTTTTGTTGTTGCCCCTCTGATGAGAGAAGTTGATTTTGTACCATATGGGCATACAGTTGAAGTCAGAATGATTAGCCCCCCTGAATTATTAGCCCCCGTTTATTTTTTTCCTCAATTTCTGTGTAACGGAGAGATTTTTTCAACACATTTCTAAACATAATAGTTTTAATAACTCATTTCTAATAACTGATTTATTTTATCTTTACCATGATGACAGTAAAAAATATTTGACTAGATCTTTTTCAAGACACTTCTATACAGCTTAAAGTGACATTTAAAGGCTTAACTAGGTTAATTAGGTTAACTAGGCAGGTTAGAGTAATTAGGCAAGATATTGTATAACGATGGT
The DNA here is from genome assembly GCA_903798195.1 of Danio kyathit. Lineage (NCBI taxonomy): Eukaryota > Metazoa > Chordata > Actinopteri > Cypriniformes > Danionidae > Danio > Danio kyathit. Next base: position 12,328,829 of record LR812519.1, read on the forward strand.
TTGTTCTGTAGACAGTCTGAAAAAAAAAGAGCTTAAAAAGGCTAATAATTTTGTCCTTAAAATGGTTCATAAAAAATGTAAATCTGCTTTTATTCTAGCCAAAATAAAACAAATAAGACTTTCTCCAGAAGAAAAAATATTATCAGACATACTGTGAAAATTTCCTTGCTCTGTTAAACATCATTTGGGAAATATTTAAAAAAGAAACAAAAATTCAAAGGGTGGCTAAAAATTCTGACTTTAACTGTAGATCTTATCCGATATCAATATTTGACAAATATTAGAACATCCATGTGTAATAAACATGCAGGGAACAGATTTTTATGGGGAGCAAAAAGATGACTAAGTTCCTCCACCACCATAGTAACAGAAATTGTTGTATAGAGGCTTGAAGTTTGTTAGTGGTTTTCAGCTTAGCATAGATCATTGAATCAGATTAGACCATTAGCATCTTGCTCAAATATAAAAAAAGAGTTTAATAATTTAATAATTTAAAACTAGACTCTTCTGTAGCTTCATCCTGTGCTAAGGCCCTGTTTACACTAATACGTTTTAGTTTTAAAACGGCATATTAGAATGAAAACGATCCACGTCCACACTGGCGTATCACCCAGCATTTCTGAACAACCCTCCATCAACACTATACCAATAAAAACGCACATTATGTGACCACACACACTTTGGTATGCACTGCAGCGATGAGAACTGTGCACATCGGACTGCTCATCAAGAATCTACCGTTGGATCTAATCTCTCTATATTTGCCGGCAGCTAGCTCTCTGCAACTTTCACATGGTCGCCCACTGAAGCTAAGCAGGGCTGCGCCCGGTCAGTACCTGGATGGGGGACCACATGGGAAAGCTAGGATGTGGGTTTAGTGAGGCCAGCAGGGGGCGCCCAACCTGCGGTCTGTGTGGGTCCTAATACCCCAGTATAGTGATGGGGACTCTATACTGTTCAGTGAGCGCCGTCTTTCGGATGAGACGTTAAAAACCGAGGTCCTAACTCTCTGTGGTCATTAAAAATCCCAGGATGTCCTTCGAAAAAGAGTAGGGGTTTAACCCCTGGCATCCTGGCCAAATCTGCCCACTGGCCTCTGTCCATCATGGCCTCCTAACCTTCCCCATATCATAATTGGCTTCATCACTCTGTCTCCTCTCCACCAATCAGCTGGTATGTGGTGTGCGGTCTGGTGCAAAATGGCTGCCGTCACGTCATCCAGGTGGATGCTGCACACTGGTGGTGGATGAGGAGATTCCCCCAATGTGTAAAGCACTTTGAGCGCCCAGAGAAGTGCTATATAAATGTAAGGAATTATTATTATTATTATTATTGTTAAACGTGATATTTATTTCATCTTGTTGTCTATATCTGACAACTTATTCCCCGATTTTGGTCTTTTGAATCTATTGTTCTCAGGTAACGTGTTTTGGCTGAATGCAAAGATAAGTTAATATATTAATTAATGTAACCACGTACACTGATTCTGCACATTTGACTGATTGCTTGCCATTATTTCCTATGTTGTATAAACCTATTGTATGTTATACTTTTATAATGGCCATTATTGATTTATTAAAACTGATATTCAGCAAAAGAGAGGGTATGTTTTGTATTTTTAATGAAAATGAAAGGGGGCAGTTATGAAATAAATATGCACGCAGTGAAGATGACGCTCATATAAATGTGTAGCTACACGAAGCCGGAACATTTTTGGTGTCTGTTTGAGATGTAAGTTTATATCAATATGAAAATAGACATGAAAATATCGTGTTTTCATTTTATTGTTAAAAATGTGAAACAACGTAGCCAGGGTGTTGTGAATGAGGTTATAATGTACACTGTTCCCTTTGAAGGTTTACCCGATGTGTCCTCGGGAGTTTGTTTTCCATATCAAACTTGCAAAGTCTGAACGTACAAGGAAAGGATGCAAGACTGAACTGTGTATAGGCTATTTAATATTGAGGAAAAAGCCCCAATCAGAAGCGCCTCCGTTTTCAGATGTCTCAGTTTTCCCCCATCCACACTAACATGGAGCAGCAGTGTTTTAAAATGAAAACAGCCTCTTCAGCGTTTTCAAAATGCTCAGTTTTTGGTGCTCGAAAACTCCGGCGTAGTGTCATTATTTGTTTCATGTGTAATGCTTTGGCAGTATTGTGTGTGTAATGAGTCAGGGTACAACAGAGAGGAGGATCCAAATGCTGTTTATTAAGAATTGTCAGGCAGACAACGGTCAAAACAGGGACAGACAGAAGCATGTAGGTAATCTTAAGTGTAGTCAAAGTCACAGGCGAATGGGATTCGGGACAGGCAGCAAAACAAAGTAAACGATGAAACAAACAAAGGCTAGACAAAGCAGGGAAAATGCTTAGAATTTCTCAGCTAACAAGACTCCTCAATGACGTGTGTGAGCGTGTGTGCTGTTTTTATGGTCCTTCTGATTAGTCCATCATGAGCTTCCTGCTGTGTGTGTGTAATCAGGGGCAATCAGGAACTGGTGTGTGTCAGGTGGATGATGGGAGTTGTAGTTCATTAAATTGGCAGATGTGTAGATCTCCAGCGATCTGCACAGGCTAAATCACTGGTGATTGTGACAGTGTGTAAACGTTATCATGGCAATAAAGCAATACTAAAATTTAAAAGTGTGTGAGAAAGAAATGCATGGTGTAAGAATGAAGGTTATAAGGACTTTTATGGTCGATGCTTGGAAAATAGATTGATCATGTATAACACAAGCAGCGGGCTCAATCTTGAGTTTCCATAAATAACAAATGATGTTTACGCATCTGCTTTGGCCAGCAATCTGCAAACTTCCAGCATTTTTGAGCCTTTGAATAAAAGACAGATCATGTTTTTCATGCATCGTGACACAGTTAGTCATCATTGTCTTTGTTCCGGCGGTGTGTGATGGAGAGCTGCTCCTGTGTATTTATCACAAATTATACCATGTTGTCTGATGAACCTCCTGTGCTGCCCACGCACTACAGCTTTTCAGACAGTGTGTAGTCCTGTGATCCTCCTCCTCCTCCGTAACACATCAAGGAAACTGACAACATTGTTGTACGTGTAGATATGCACTATAGGGCCGAAGACTGTCGGTGAATATCAATCTCTTTTCCAATGCAGGTGATACAGTAGATCAGATGGAAGCTAAACTTTTTTAATGTCCTTTAGTTTAGGAATTAATCAGAAACTAAAAAAGTTGCCAAATTCTGTTGTACTACTGTATAATAGTGCATGTTTTTTTTTGTTCCTCAGTTGCTGTCAAATGGTAATGCTGTCTTATAAATGACATGTTTTGCAATGCAGAATGAATAGATCCAGAAGGGATAATTCTGGCATATTTATTGGTTAACACATTATAAGAAGGTCCTATTTGATAATGTTAGTTACTGCATTAGTTAATTGGATACAATAATTAGCTCATTTAAAAAATTATATATATATATATATATATATATATATATATATATATATATATATATATATATATATATATATATATATATATATATATATATATATATATATATATATATATATATATGAGCAATATCACATGAGTAGCAGTACGATATGGCTGTATATCATCACTGGTTGGAGGCGTGCATTGGCTTGAGGCTGCAGGCAGTGACGATATACAGCCATATTGGAGTGCTACGAGTGTAATTATGAGTTTATACAACAGTTCGATGGCATAATTGGGTGTATTAAAAGAAAATCAAACACAGAGAGGCTCAAAAACCCTTTTGTAAGAGGAACTACTTTCTTCCGCCGTTCATACACATCAGCAGCTGACATCAGCAGAAACCGTTTCTCATTCACCAATGTCAATTTAGAATAGGTTTTAGGGTCACGGTTTCGGTATGGTATGGTTTGTGCTATGCTTAGAAAAAAACTGCCTACAGAACAATTCAAAGAACAATAAACATATTTATTAGCAAACACCTGGCAATGCAACAGCTTCACACATATCACTGTAGATTTGCATGTTCTCGCATTAATTAAATAAAAGTAGGGCATTTTGAAAATTGTGTTCAAATAAATTGCTTAAGAATATAAGCTTAAAGTTCCACTTTTTCTATTTTACATCTTGACTAAACAGTCTCAACTAATTATGCTGATAATAATTATGTCAACACATCCTAATAATTGAGCACTTTTAAAGCATTGATTACTTCTGTTTACATTATGCTTGCATTACCAAGGCAACAACACATTAATTATTTATGATTTTTTTATGATTTTATTATGATTCCAGAGAGCTCCATATATATATATATATATATATATATATATATATATATATATATATATATATATATATATATATATATATATATATATATATATATATATATATATATATATATATATATATACTGTATAATGCCGCTTTCACTGGGAAAAAGACAGATTTTTGGAGACATGTCCTGTGGTCTGATGGAACTAAGATTTAACTGTTTAGCCATAATGACCAGTGCTACATTTGGAGGACAAAGGGGAAAGCTTACAAGCCTAGGAACACCATCCCAACTTTGAAGTATGGGGGCGGCAGCATCATGTTGTGGGGCTGTTTTACTGCAGGAGGGACTGGTCCACTTCACAGCATAGATGGCATTGTGAAGAAAGAACATTATGTAGAAATACTGAAGCAACATCTCAAGACATCAGCCAGGAAATTAAAACTTGGCCACAAATGGGTCTTTCAAACAGACCATGACCCTAAGCATACTGCCAAATTAGTTAAAATGTGCTTTAAGGACAACAGAGTGAATGTTTTGGAGTGGCCATCACAAAGCCCTTGCTTCAATCTTATAGAAAATTTGTGGGCAGAGTTGAAAAAGCTTGTGCGAGTAAGACAGCCTACAAATCTGACTCAGTTACACTAATTCTGTCAGGAGGAGCTTGTGAAAGGATACCCAAAACATTTGACCAAAGTTTTACAGTTTAAAAGCAAAGCTAAAAAAATACCAAGGAAATGTGTGTAAACTATACAGTATATATATATATATATATATATATATATATATATATATATATATATATATATATATATATATATATATATATATATATATATATATATATATACACACACACACACACACATAAATATACATATACAGGTGCTGGTCATATAATTAGAATATGTTCAAAAAGCTGACTTATTTCATTACCATTCAAGAAGTGAAACTTGTACAATGTATACGTTCATTCCACACAGACTGATATATTTTAATTGTTTATCTCTTTTAATCTTGATGATTTTGATGACAACTAATGAAAATCCCAAATTTAGTATCTCAGAAAATTAGAATATAACTTAAGACCAGTACAATGAAAGGATTTTTAGAAATCTTGGCCAACTGAAAAGTATGAACATGAAAAGTTATTAACAAAATGTAATAACATTACACATTAATCTAAACATCACTCTCGGTAGTATACTGCATACATGTTCGTAAATGTGAACGTGCACTTTCAAAAAAACAAAGAAAATTCAAAGTCTCAGCAGTGACTTTTATACCATATCATCATGCATCCACAATACAAATCAGCTATTCTGAACTGCCATTGTGACCGAATATCTAAGTTCAGTCTTATTACCTTCATAACTGCTCCACAGCAGCCTTGCCCTCTGACCCGAGATGCATCCTTCAACATGTGTTATCCGATGTTTTACTTCATTCAAACACTCCTCCGCCATCATCTTTCTAGATGCGGCTTTCTCGCTCCACTTTTTAATTAAGCCCTAGTGGTCATGCACGTCTAATATTTGTTATTTCCCAAGCCAGGGGTTAGAAACCGTTGTAATAGGGCACAGCGGGAGCCTCTACTCCTTTTGTTGGGAGAAACTTTAACCTCTAGTAACGCAGATGTAAAAACAAGAGCACAGAGGTTAGGGACGCTGGCCTGCTTACATGCATGTCACGCCAACGCTTGGACCTGCTCCTCGCTCCGCAAGAAGCCTGTAATACTAAACGCCGGTAGCTTTTCGACGGGGTTTGCTCTTGCTTTAATCTGACTTCAGTCAAAGCGAACACACAAAGGGGCTGCTTCTCACTGCCTAGCCCTTCTCTTTGCTGGGATAGAGAGCTTCTGTATGGATGGGAACATTAAAGGGCTGGCAGCGGGAAAGCTCATCCTTTGAATGCTAAGTTCCAGTAGATCCAGCTTTCTTGATCTCAGAATGAAGAATCAAATTGGAAGATTCGAGATTAGAGGGTTGGATGCTTGTGTTTGGATATGTTTGGATGTCTTTTGCTGACTATAGCAGATTTTGCCATGCTAAAGATCTGACTCACAGTTTTTGTTTTTCTCAGCAGAAGTACTTAATCAACAGTTTTAAGTTATGTAAGGGCGCTCGTGGATGTTAAATAGGGAAAGAACATTATGTAGAAATACTGAAGCAACATCTCAAGACATCGGCCAGGAAATTAAAACTTGGCCACAAATGGGTCTTCCAAACAGACCATGACCCTAAGCATACTGCCAAATTAGTTAAAATGTGCTTTAAGGACAACAGAGTGAATGTTTTGGAGTGGCCATCACAAAGCCCTGCTCTCAATCCTATAGAAAAATTGTGGGCAGAGTTGAAAAAGAAAGGGAGACAGTTAAAGTATGTGTTTTGAATACTGCATTTACATTTAAAGAGGGATTATGTAGGATTAGGAAACTTTTGTTATTGGTTATTGTTATTCATTGTTAGGTGAACTGCAGACAGTGATGTATGGGACCCTGGACCAGTTTTAAGTTGCACGGGTGTTTGTGGGAATAGCCAGAAATACATTGTTTGAGTCAAAATTATATATTTTTTATGTCAAAAATCATCAGAATATTAAGTAAAGATGATGTTGCATGAAAACATTTTGTAAAACATTCATTCATTTTCTTTTTGGCTTAGTCCCTTTAATAATGTGGGGTCGCCACAGCGGAATGAAGCGCCAACTTATCCAGCACATGTTTTACACAGCGGATGCCCTTCCAGATGCAACCCATCTCTGGGAAACATCTATACACACCTTTACACTACGGACAATTTAGCCTACCCAATTCACCTGTACCACATGTCTTTGGACTGTGTGGGGGAAAAAAAGTTGGGAAACCGGAGCACACCCACGCGAACGCAGGGAGAACATACAAACTCCACACAGAAACGCCAACTGACCCAGCCGAGGCTCGAACTAGCGACCTTCTTGCTGTGAGGCGACAGCTCTACCTACTGCACCACTGCATCGCCCATTTTGTAATATATTTCCGCAAACATATCAAAACTTAATTTGTGATTAGTAATATGCATTGCGATCTACATTTGTACAACTTTGGAGGTGATTTCTGAACCCTCATTCTCCAAATTTTCAAATAGTTATATCTCGGGCAAATATTGTATTAAAATATTTGTAGTATTCATTTCATTTTATTTTCCAACAGCTTAGTTCCTTAATTATCAGGGCTCGCCACAATGGAATGAACTGCCAACAATTCCCACATATGTTTCACGCAGCAAATGCCTTTCCAGCCGCAACCCAGTACTGGGAAACATCCATACACCCTCATACACACACATTCACATACGGCCAATTTAGTTAATCCAAACCGTGTTCGCATGGGTTTCCTCCGGGTGCTCTGGTTTCCCCCACAAGTCCAAAAACATGCAGTACAGGTGATTTGGGTGAGCTAAATTGTTCGTAGTGTATGTGTGTGAATGAGTGTGTATGGGTGTTTCCCAGTGATGGGTTGCAGCTGGAAGGGCATCCGCTGCGTAAAACATTTGCTGGATAAGTTGGCGGTTCATTCTGCTGTGGCGACCCCAGATTAATAAAGGGACTAAGCCGAAAAGAAAATGAATGAATGAATGTATGTGAATGTGTGTGTGAATGAGGATGTATGGGTGTTTTCCAGTACTGGGTTGCGGCTGGAAGGGCATCCACTGCGTAAAACATATGCCGGAATAGTTGGCGATTCATTCCGCTGTGGCGACCTCTGAAATGGAGACTAATCAGATGGCAGATTGGCAGCTGTGGTTGCCAATAATTTAGTGTTAAATATACAGTACAAACTGTAAAGAAATATCTATTTGGGGGAGGGAGGGGGGGGGGGGGGGGTCGTGGACGAAAATGAAGCACTGGTGGGGGTGGGGGTTGTTGTCGCAGACAAAAGGGAAGAGGGTTGGGGAGTTGCAGAAGAAAGTGAAGAGCGAGGCGGGGGTGCGTGTGAGGAGGGGGATCAGTAAAATGAGGTGTCAGATCAGATTTCAGAGGTTCCGGATCCGGCTTGTTCTGGCACAAATCAAGCCTGGCTGGGTCAGTTGGCATTTCTGTGTGGAGTTTGCATGTTCTCCCCGGGTTTTCGTGGGTTTTCCTCCGGGTGCTCCGGTTTCCCTCACAGTCCAAAGACATGCGGTACAGGTGAATTGGGTAGGCTAAATTGTCCCTAGTGTATGAGTGTGAATGAGTGTGTATGGATGTTTCCCAGAGATGGGTTGCAGCTGGAAGGGCATCCACTGCGTAAAACATGTGCTGGATAAGTTGGCAGTTTATTCTGCTGTGGCGACCCCGAAATAATAAAGGGACCAAGCCGAAAAGAAAATGAATGAATGAATGTATTTTCTAAATTTAATCATGGAGGATGAGCTTCACCTAAAATTCTAAGGCTTTTGGCATAAAGGAAAAACAATCATTTTGGCCCATACAGTATATTTTTTGCCATTGCCTAAAATATACCTGTGCAACAGTTCTGAAAACACAAGGCACAAAAAACTTTTGTTGACTTTAGAAATGAGCAATGCACTGTGCCTTTTTGTTACTAGGCAACCACTGTATCAACGGTCTTGGTTTTTATACAGAGGCAGGCATATAGAGCTGCAAAAATGTGAGGTGCAGCAGGCGGTTAGTGGCCTGCAACTTCTGCACAGTACTCATTCATTCATTTTTCTTTGGCTTAGTCTCTATTTCAGAGGTCA